>QRFJ01007608.1:0-52124 GCA_006176705.1 Cocos nucifera
ATTATATTATATAATATAAAAGAGAGAGATATCTATTTATAGGATATCCTAGAAATAGTATAGGATATTTATTCTACCATCCTATTGAACAAAAGGTATTTATAAGTAGGCATGCTACTTTCATGAAAAAGAATTTATCCTAGAAAAGGGCAGTAGCAGAAATATTGAACTTAGTGAAGCTCAAGAAAAACAAATAGAAATTTCTCAACCAAATAATCATATAAAAGAACCAAAATATATAACTACTATCCATAGGTCTGAAAGAGTACAACATACACCTGTGAGGTATGGGTTCATTATTGAGAACAATGAAGCCCAAGTCATTGAGAATGATGAACCTTTGACCTATACGGAAGTAGTCAAAAGTAAGGACTGACAAATGGCTGGCTGCCATGTAATCCGTAATGGAATCCATGCACACCAACAAAGTATGGAGTTTGGTGGATGCACCAGAGGATATAAATCCTATTGGATGCAAATGGATTTTTAAGAAAAAGATTGAAGCAGATGGTCAAATTAAAACTTATAAGGCCAGATTGGTGGCTAAAGGTTTTAGGCAGAAATAGGAGATTGATTATGATAAAACATTTTTACCCGTTGCCATGCTTAAATCTATTCGGATTATGCTTGCCATAGCAGCATACCATGATTATAAAATATGGCAAATGGATGTGAAGACCGCCTTCCTTAATGGTTTCCTTGAGGAGGAGGTCTATATGTCATAGCAAGAGGAATTTGAGTCAAATGAGAGACCAAATTAGGTATGCAAGCTTAAGAGATCCATTTATGGATTAAAGCAAGCATCAAGGAGTTGGAATATCTATTTTGATGTAACAGTAAAAGAGTTTGATTTTATCAAGAATGTTCGGATGAACCATGTGTGTACAAGAAAACTAGTGAAAGAACCATAGTCTTCTTGGTTCTGTATGTAGATGACATACTCCTCATTGGGAATGATATCCCAATGTTGCAATCAGTCAAATTATGGCTATCAAATAAGTTTTCCATGAAAGATTTGGGAGAAGCATCCTATATACTAGGAATAAAGATCTATAGAGATAGATCTAAGAGGATGCTAGGCTTATCCCAATCTAGGTACATTGACTTAATACTGAAAAGATTCAGTATGGATGGGAGTAAAAGAGGTTACTTACTCATGAGTCAAGGCATACATCTCTCTAAAAAGATGTCTCCAAAGACACCTAAAGAGAGAAATAGAATGAGTTCTATTCCTATGCTTCGGTTGTTGGATCAATAATGTATGCCATGTTATGTACAAGGCCTAATGTTGCTTGTGCCTTAGGCATTGCAAGTAGATTTCAAACTGATCCAGGAGAGGATCATTGGAAAGCTATGAAAAATATTCTTAAGTACTTAAGAAGGACTAAAGATATTTTTCTAGTATATGGTTGTTCTGATCTTAAACTAGAAGCATATTCTGACTCTAGTTTTCAATCAGACCCAGATGATAGTAAATCCATTTTAGGATATGTCTTTACTCTGAATGGTGCAGCAGTGAGTTGGAAAAGTTCTAAGTATCCAACTATAGCTAATTCAACTACTGAGGCAGAATATATAGCTATAAGTGAAGCCGCCAAGAAAGCTATCTAGATCAAGAAGTTCATCACTGAATTGGGTATTATTTTTGAAATTAAGAATCCAGTACCACTTTACTGTGACAATACTGGAGCTATTGCTCAAGCAAAGGAACCTAGGTTTCATCATAAATCCAAACACATTCTGAGATGCTTCCATCTCATTCATGAAATTATTGAAAGACAAGATGTAGTCATAGAATAAGTTGACATAATGAACAACATAGCAGACCCATTCACTAAGGCTTTACCACTATAATTGTTTGATCATCACCTTGATTATATGGGATTAAAATTTAAGGGCGATTGGCTTTAGTACAAGTAGGAGATTGAAAGGAATATGCCCTCAAGCCAATCATTTTTTGGGCTGTTCTTTGTCTTCCAAACTCATGTAATGACATTTTAAACCAAATTCATCATATGCAGTGTCTTATTATTTATTTAAGATTATGATGAACCCTATAAATTAAGCTATGGTTTTAGGATTATGATGAGATCATACTAGTGAGATCTAAAATCTTAAAATCCTAATTAAAATATTTCTGATCGATGGAACATTGAGTTGGGAATCCATATTTTTGGTAAGACTAGCACATCTTTTGTATGCTCAATTGAGAGGGTGATTGATCTCACAATCACTTGTGTATGACACTAATACAAAGATGTGGGTGCTCATTAGAGAATGAGTTCATTGAACTAATCCAAGTTAAGAATATCTAATGGAGTCTTATCTACATGTCAATAGATGGTTCTCATAGTGGAATTATGCATATAATCTTTTGATCTGAAACTACCATAGAATCTTATATATATGAATCCATATATTGGTTCATACTCATTCATGACTCAATCATGTATGGGATGATCTGGATATGGTAGATTATATATGAAGGTTGTGAGTAGGTTAACAAGAAATCGATCACTCCTGGTAAGAGGAAATAGCATCCTACCTGCTTCAAACAAATGATGATTCAGGAAGACTTTGATCAAAGCATGATGAAAATTAGAAATGATTTCTAATGTTTCATTAAATAAATCATCATCAAAAGATTGAAAGAGTAATGAATATGATATTGGGATTGACATATTTTCATACCCAGAGTCTTTCAGGATGTAGGGAGATCGAAGGATCTAGTTGCATGATAATTTTTTATTGAAGGATATTTTTGGTATTTCCATCAAAATTTTACATCTTTTGGAAAGTCACGATACGTTGCTAGAAATAAATCATGTCTTGTGGGTTCGATCAAATTAAAATTTTAATTTGATCATTAAATTAGAAAGTGTTCTAAATTAAGTCAAATTGGGTTGGCTAGTTTTGACCTAAATCAGTTTGGATGAGTTCTAACCTGATTAGGTCAAATCACACCCAGACCCACTGCTGGTTAGATGTGGAATCCAATGAATCACACACAAAGAGAATTGATTAAAGAGTCTAATTGGATTAGACCATCTTTGCAAGATGAACATGCTAGCACATGTAGCAAACCCTAGCACCTAGATTCGAATTGGATTCAAATCGATTTTCGATTTGGGCTAATTAAGGTCCGATTTGAGCCAAATAGGATTTGGTCTTGAATTAGATTAACCTAGACTGATTGGGCTTCAGTTGTGGTGCCACATACTAGAATCTCATGTGTCAGAGAGTCTCTCTCTTGTGCGTGGGAAGTCTTTCATGTGTAAAGAGTTTTTGGTGCATGGGATTTAGTTGGCGCCTACCTTCTTTGACTTTTCCTATTTTTATGTCACATAAATTTTTCAAATGGGCATGAACATCAGATATGGGGCATAGAAGAGTCATTCTATAGATTAAATACTCTATTATTTTTTTGAGAAGGGACTCTTTGTCGCCCAGGAATCCTTGTCGCCCAAGACTCCTTGCCGCCCTCTCATCCTTGATGCCTCTTGGACCAAGTCAAAGTTCCTTGGGACTTTGACTATTCAAAGATCATCTCACATGCCACCATTGCTGAATGGACATCCCACTTCAAGGCCATTGGATGGCCTTCTTATCTGATCTAATGGTTATATCGGGGTGGTGCCAAAAATGAATGCTTGCGACTCTTCGTAAATAATTTACGTAGAATTAGTCCAAGAGTCCTTCTACTTTAAGGCACCTCTTGGACTAAATCTACATGATGTTATTATTTGATTAAGTGTGAGATAGGCTGAAGGGACATGAGATATTTATATGGAAAGGGTGCGAGAAAATGAGTTGGCACCCCTACGTACATTATAAATTAGGGTGCGCACCAAGAGTCCGGTAGTGTGAAAATTATTTTTCTTTCTTACAAGTGTTTAATATTGTCCAATTTTTTTTCTTTCCTTCTCTTATCCAGATCTTATCCTTATAAGAATTAGAAGTCATCTTAGGACAAAGAGATTAGGAAGAAAAAATTAAGAAGACAAGGAAAAAGAAAGATAGGGAAGGAGAGGCAAGGAAGGTGATATAAAGACAAAGGAAGGTCTTGCCCTTTTAATTAAAGTTCTTATTATTAGAATTTTAATTATATAAATTAGAGGTGTTGGTGTCTTGATCAAGTCTCTATGTGGATCAATGTTGGAGGGTGAACACGTGGGCACCTAGTGAAACCCCTGATGGACTGCTGTCGATAATTAGGGACTATTTAGGATTTAGCGATGAGAGGTATGTTCTAATACTTTCTTTTATATTACAAATGCATGTTATACGATTTAATTGCTAATAAGGTGGTCCTAGGGTTCGGGTTTGGTTTGTATGATTTCATAATTTTGCTTTAAAATCCATGCTTTAGTCCTATACACCAATCTTATCAACTTAGACACCAACTGGTTTAATTAGTTTCAATTAGATCAACCTAATAGTTCATGCTAGATCGCATAGCCAAGAATCAAATCCATCTTAGGTCTTGTTAAAGATATGGACTTGACCAACTACAACTATTGTAATTGATCTAGAGAATCCTTAACCTAATCTAAGACAACAATTGATTAGATTTAGTCAATTCTCAATCTAACCCTAGGTCTAACTCAATTAATAGACCTAATCCCCACTAACCCATTAACCTAATAGGTATGATTCGTGTCATAGGATCTTCAATTTACAATCCTAGAACCTAATCAAACAACTTCTTAATTCTTAATTAAGTTTTGGGCTGAGGGTTGGAGTTTGGCTTTTCGAAAATAGTTTTCATGTTTGTAAAATATTTTTACAACATAGTTCTATCAATCAAGTTGCATGTTTGATTCATAATCAATATGCAAGCAAAATAAACATAAAACTACTTTAGATCTAATCTAAATAGGTTCATATAATTGAAACAGTTTTAATAATAATCAATCATAAATCTTTCTAGATCAAATCTAACACATTTATGATGATTGAAATCAGATTAAAATATTTTTAGTTAGATCATAAAATCTCTTAGATCTAATCTAAAATTTTATAATTAATATTTTAGATCTTCACATACTAGGACAACCCATTCACTGTAAGGGGTAAACCTTACAGCAGGACAATCTTATGGCAGTCATTGCAATCTAAAATATTTTATTTTATTTTTTAATTTTAAATTTAATAATTAAATTATAAATTAGATTTAATCTAAGAAATAATCTAGACATGCACAAAATTCATGCAATAAGAACCTCGGCTCTGATACCAATTGAAGGAACCAGATCCAGGATTTCACAGGTAGATCTTAAAATTTTTCAAGATCTTGCAGCGAAAGATTTAAATAAATCTAAAACTTATTTAAATAATTATATAAATACCTAAATCTTAGATCTATTACATGATTAAGGTATGATATTAAATTAAAAATTAAAATCAAATAAAAAAAAAAGATTGATCAAATCAACCTAGATCAACACTACATCAAATGCAGGTATGAAGTTTGTAAAGTAGATCTATTATCTGAGCAAGTTTAGATATTCTAACTTGCTGATCCAGGCTTGAGGATGAATTCATGAGCCACACATGCGTCCGACCTCTAGGAGTCATCCACATGAGCCTACGATCTTTGATCTAAAGTTCGATGCAGGAAATCAGCATAGCATGCTAGTACTATGCTGATCCTTCTTCAACGGTCGATCTGATGCTTCCTTCTTTGAAATTTGGACTCTCCAAAATATGAGAAGAAAGATAAGAGTTTGTTGATCTGAGAGTCTCTCAAAAAAACTCAAAAGAAAGGAGGAGAGATTGAAAATAAAATATCCCTAGAAGAAGACCCTCTTCTTCTTCTCTTTTCTTTAACCTAGACACCTAGTTTGGTGCCTATGGAACCCCCACATCTAAGGACCCTCTTTCACTGATTTTAGCATACCCCAAACCTCTCCCAATGCTCTATATTTCACAATATAATTAGAATAAAATTCATCCAATAAATAGGGATACAGAAGAGTCCAAGTTATGTTAAATTTCTAGACTTGGAATATCCAAACAAGGGAAGTTGTTTGGGTGCCCAACCCTTGGGCGCCTCCTCCATAATTTTTGGCATGGACCAGCAAGGGAGGGTGCACAAAAAAAAGATTATTTTCATAAAATAAGAGAATAATTAATTAAAATAGGGGGCAGCACTCAAGGGAAGATGTTTTGGTCAATAAGAATTCTATCTCATAGAATCCTAAGCAAAACCAATTCCTCCTTTGACTTGGTCTTCCACCTAACTTCCAAATATGACTTAGAGGGAGAGAGGGGGCATGAAAATCAATAAGAAAGAGATTTTTCATGAAAAATATCTAAAAAATTGCTATGGGGGGCGTTGGGACCAAGGTAGCTTAAGGAGATAGGGAGTCCTAGTCACACTAGGACTCCTATTTTGACTTGGTCAAACAAGATCTTTTAACTAAATAAAATCAAGATTGAATCAATCTAATTAAATAAGACCCTAACCCATTTAAGCACTTAATTAAATCAGATTTAATTCTAATTTTTTTTCTAATCAAATTAGAAAATTGAGTTAATCCGAGTCCTAGTTAGACTAGGACTAGTTCTTCCTTGCACTTGGCTTATCCAATAAATCAATTAGACTTAATCTAATCAAGTCCAAAATAAATATAATTAAATCATATTTAATTATACTTAATCTCAATCTATTGGCTTAATCAAATTAAGTTAATTAGCAATCTAATTGCTAATCGATCCTTCTGCAATACTTGCACTAGGTTAAACACCAATCGTATTGATTGTTTAACCTTAGAATGATTCTTAATCATTGATCAATCATCCCATCAGATCATAAGCTTTAATGTGTGTGACCTCATAGATCTAAACCTAAGCTAATAGTATAGAAATAAATTTTTGCACCAATCAAAGTGACCATTTAGCAATGATATCCTACGTCCAGATAGGTCGAAGGTGTAGAACACCATCCTTTGAACCCATACGGATATAGTTTTCATATAATTCATCCCCTTGACCACAATGCTCGTAGGACACATTAGAGTTCAACTATCTACTCTAATCAGGTTGTCCACATTGTATTTCAAAATACCAAATCTATCTAATGGATTATCTTGTCCAAGGTTTTGCTATATTGAAATATAGTGATACATTCTTTTCCAACTCTTGGAGTGGTCAATTTCATCTTGATCATACTCCAACTTCATAAGTACTTGATTATGCCCAGAAGCCTTCTATTGCTGAATTAAAAATTCAGTTAGTTTGGTACCAAAGCATAGTGAGTTGCTTGTAATTCACTGAGGTGATCTCAGGTCTAAGGGATACTTATACCTATATCCCATCAAAGACATTCTCGACAATAGAATGCTCTAGAGTTGATCATGTTCAATGATGATGTATCCATACATCTCATTTGTATGCCATACCATTATCTCCACACACCTTGGTTAAGAGGACAACCAACCTATATTGCATATAGCGACCTATGCTCAATAGACGCTGTCATCCTAATTAACATCCTATCATTTGGTCGTGAACAAATTTAAGGACTAATCGATAAATCCTCTCTTTATCGAAACTAAATAGTCCTATGGACTTCATCACAACAATGGAGTTCATTAGAAGATGTAAACTTATGATGAAAAAAGATGTCAAAATATTTTTTATTAACTAATAAATTAATTATAATATCTCAACCATCAACAAGCTGACGATTGACTTTGGGACAAAATTTTTAACAATAAGATTATTAAGAAAATGGCTCAACTCAATGCAAGAGCCATGAATGTTTTATATTGTGCTCTAGATGCTAATGAATTTAATCGTATTTCAACATGCATGTTGGTTAAGAAAATATGGGATAGGTTAGAAGTAACTCATGAAGATACTAATTAAGTTAAGAAGTAAAAAATTAACATGCTTATGCTTACTAGATTTACGGATATTATAAATGATGTTAAAAGTCTTGGCAAGTTTTATTCTATCAGTGATATTATGAGGAAGATTCTTAGGTCTTTTCCAAGAACATGGGAGGCCAAAGTGACTGTAATCCAAGAAGCCAAAGATCTGAATGGTTTATCCTTGGAGGAGCTTCTAGGATCACTAATGACGCACGAGCAAAGCATAAAACAACATCAAGAAGAAGATGTCATGAAAAAGAAGATAATAGCCCTTAAATCCACTGCTTAACAAGATGAGAAATCCGATGAAATGGAAGATGAAGAAATAGCCCTCATCAAAAGAAAGTTCAAGAGATTTTTTAAGAGAAAACAAGAAATGAGGAAGAGGCAACCTACCAAAGGGGAGCATAGCAAGAAAAAGGATAGGAAGAAGCCCCTTATTTGCTATGAGTGTAAGAAGGTGGGGCATTTTAGGTCTAAATGTCCTCAACTTAAAAAGGTTTCTAAGAAATACAAGAAAAAGGCTATGGTGGCAACATGGGGTGATAGTGATGACTCAAGCTTCGAAGAGGAAGAAGCTCATGAACAAGCCAACCTGTGCCTTATGGTACATGAGAATAAGGTAAGTGCTAAAATCTTAAATAAATTTACAATCGAAGAACTCAAGAAGCCTTCTATGATTTAGTATATGATTTAAAGAAGTTAGGAACTAATAATAAAGAACTAAAATTAAAAAATCAAGTCTTGCTAAAAAAAAATGAAACTATCCTAAGTGAGAAACTAGTCTTAACTCAAGAGAATCTAAATTTAAAAAATAAAATTAGCAATTTAAAACCAATAGTTGAAAATTTTACTTTGAGTTCAAATAAACTTCATATGATTCTTAAAAATCAAAAGACCATTTATGATAAGGCTGGTCTAGGCTATAACCCCCTAAGAAAATAAAAATTTTTAAAAAATATTTTTGTAAATTCATAAAGCAATAAATTTTTAAATGTTACTTGCTTTAAATATGATAAACTAGGACACATTCTTATACATGCTTCTCTAATAATTCAAATATAAAGAAAATTTGGGTTCCAAAAGGAACCATTATGACTAACCTTAAAGGACCCAAAAAAACTTGGATACCTGGAGTAAGAACTTGATTCTGCATGTAGGTGTGTCTTGTATTCAAAGAAGAAAATCGAAGATGGCATCTTAATAGTGGATGCTCAAGACATATGATCAGTGATGAGTCCCAATTCATCATGCTTGATGCTAAAAATGGAGGGATGGTTACGTTTGGAGACAATGGCAAAGGAAAGATCATTGGTATAGGTTATGTCGGTATCACTCCCTCCAAGTATATTGAAAATATTTTATTAGTAGATGGTTTAAAACACAATCTCTTAAATATTAGTCAACTTTGTAACAAGGGTTACAAGTTATTTTTGAATCTTCATTGTGCATTATAACTAGTCCCAACGATGATGGCATTAAGTTTATTGGTCATAGGCATGGTAATGTTTATATGATAGATTTGAATGATCTTTCTATGATAAACATGCAATGTCTAGTAGCTATGAATGTCAAAATTAATGAAACTAATTGGCTTTGGTATCGTAGGCTTATACACATTAGTATGCATTCACTTTCAAAGCTTATCAAAAAAGAATTAGTTACCGATTTATCAAAATTGAACTTTGAAAAAGATAAAATTTATGATGCATGCCAACTAGGTAAACAAATAAGAGTTTCATTCAAATCTAAGAACTTTGTTTCAACTTCTAGGCCATTGGAATTTTTGCACATGAATTTGTTTGGTCCTACAAGAACAGCAAGCTTAGGTGGAAAACGTTATGGTTTTGTAATTATTGATGACTACTCATGTTTTACATGGATTTTCTTTTTAGCACACAAAGATGAAACTTTTCATGTTTTCATAAAGTTTTTGTAAAAAGTTACAAATGAAAAAGGATTTTCAATTCAAAGCACTCGAAGTGATTATGGAACCAAATTTGAAAATCAAGACTTTAAAAAATTTTATGACGAAAAAAGAATTAGCCATAATTTTTCGACACCCCAACAAAATGGAGTAGTAGAAAAAAAAATATAACTCTAGAAGAAATGGCCCATACTATGCTATGTGAAAGCAACCTTCCAAGATACTTTTGGATGGAAGCAATTAACATAGCATGTTATATCTTAAATTGTGCCCTAATTAGACCAATTTCAAAGAAAACATCTTATGAGCTTTGGAAAGGAAGAAAACCTAACATTGCTTATTTTCATGTTTTTGGTTGCCGGTGTTTTATTTTGAACAATGGTAAAGAAAAATTAGGCAAATTTGATGCAAAATTCGATGAATCTATTTTTCTTAGTTACTCCTCTTCTAGTAAAGCTTTTAGAGTTTTTAACAAAAGAACATTAGTAGTAGAGGAGTCAATACAAGTTGTTTTTGATGAGACTAATGATCTTCCATCAAGGAAGAGTGAGGGTATTGATGATGCAAATCCTCTTATAGAAGGATTGAAGGAGATCATCCTAAAGGATTCAACAATTCAAAATGAAGAGAATCATGAAGACAAGCAAGAAATTGAGGGTGAAGGACAACAAGAACAATCTTAAGGTATAAATGATCTTCTAAAAGAATGGAGGTATGTTCATAATCACCCAAAAGAACTAATTATTCGTGATCCTACACATGGGTAAGAACTCGCTCTTCACTTAGAGATGCATGCAATCATTTTGCATTTGTTTCTCAATTTTGAACCCAAAACCATTAATGATGCCAAAAAAGATTATAATTGGATAAATGCAATGCAAGAGGAACTTAATCAATTCGCAAGAAATAATATATGGACCTTAGTATCAAGATCTAAAAATTATCCAATAATTGGTACAAAATGGGTATATAGAAATAAATTGGATGAAAATAAAAATGTAATTAGGAATAAAGCAAGATTAGTTGCAAAGGGTTATAATCAAGAAGAGGAAATTAATTTTGATGAAATCTTTGCACCTATTGCTAGACTAGAAGCAATTAAACTTTTACTCGCGTATGCTTGCTTTATGAATTTCAAGCTATTTTAAATTAATGTTAAAAGTGCTTTTCTAAATGGATATATAGCTGAAGAAGTTTATGTAGAACAACCTTCTGATTTTGAAAATCATGCTTTTTCAAATTATGTTTTCAAATTAAATAAAGCATTATATGGTTTAAAATAAGTACCTAGGGCTTGGTATGAAAGACTAAGTAAATTCTTGCTTAATAATAGATTTTCAAGAGGAAATATAGATACAACCCTTTTCATTAAAAGAGATCATGATGCCATCTTAGTAATACAAATATATGTTGATGACATTATATTTGGATCTGCTAATGAAACTTTATGTCAAGATTTTGCTAAGCTCATGCAGGAGGAGTTCGAGATGAGCATGATGGGTGAACTAATATTCTTCCTCAGACTTCAAATCAAACAAACAAAAGAAGGGATCTCCATTACTTAAAGCAAGTACACAAGAGAACTACTCAAGAGATTTAGGATGGAGAGCTCCAAAGCAATTGGTATCCCCATGAGTCCATCATGTAAGCTTGATAAGGATGAAGGAGGTAAAAGTGTTGATCAAAAATTTTATAGGGACATGATTGATTCTTTATTGTATTTAACTGCTAGTAGACTAGATATTATGTTTAGTATTTGTTTATTTGTATGATTTCAATCTAATCCAAAAGAATCATATTTAAATTCTATAAAAAGAATACTTAAATACCTAAAAGAAACTCAATCCATAGGTTTATGATACTCTAAGAATTCATCAATCGATTTAATTGGAGCTACAGATGCAGACTTTGCTCGATATAAATTAGACAGAAAAAGCACTAGTGAAACTTGCCAATTTTTAGGAGTTAACTTAATCTCTTAGTTTAGCAAGAAGCAAAATTCGGTAGCACTGTCTACGGCCAAGGCCGAATACATTGCAGTCGAAAGTTGCTATGCATAAATCTTATGGATTAAGCAATAACTTGAGGACTTTGGCATCAAACTAAATAACTCCCATAAGATGTGATAATACTAGTGCCATAAATCTAACTAAGAATCCAATCCAACACTCTGGATCAAAACACACTTGAAATAAGATATCATTTCATAAGAGAGCATGTTCAAAATAATAACTTAATTCTTGATTATGTTTGTATTGAAAATCAATTAGCTGATATTTTTACTAAGACCTTAAGTGAAGATAAATTTTATGAAATTAGGAGAGAATTAGAAATTCTAGATCCTTTTGCTCAAATATCCTTCTTTTGATCCCAACTTATCCTCTGCTAATATTTTTGGATCAATTCTTGAGACTTAATTTCATTGCTTTAAGTTAAAAATTATCCATCCTTTTGTCTTTTTCTTGACTATAAGAAGAAAAATTATTTTTGAACTTAATAAGAAAATATTATGTGATGAATTTTTTGGTATTTACTCTAAAAAAATTAAAGAAAAGATGTTTGTTTGTTAAATATTATCTAGTTAGCCTTGACTGAACATTCTAATTAATTTGAGTTAAGGACAATGAACTTTGATAGTTTTATGATCCTTTTAACTTAAGCCTTCATGTGATTATTCAGTTTAAATTCAATTAATTTGATTGCTAAATCATTTTTGATAACTAATTAAAGTTAAAGCTAATTTAAAATATATTCTTCACTTCAAATAAATTAATTTTGACACATACTTCTTAATTTTGAAACTCATTTAAAAATATAAATATCATATAGAATTTTTAATGTGCCTTTAGAAATCTTTGTAAAATCAATTTTTCTCTGATACTATCTTTATTTTGCTCGATATATTTTTGATATATATCTTCTTTTAGCTTAATTAACTTAAATTTACTTAAGAAAAAAATGAATAATGAATTAAATGTTGTGCTTGATTCCACTATTCAAATCTTTGAAAAGCTCTAGTCCTCTTAAAGCTTAAAAGTACATACTTGAAAATCTATTCAAAGAATCATATTCATTTAAAAAGTGGGAGAAACTTTAATATTTAAATTTAAGCTAATTTCTGTAAAGAAAGAAATTTCAAAAGATAAGCTTTTAAAGGAGAGATGATTCATTTAATTTGATTCAATTTTCTAAATTTGATACATCTATCATTTGATATGCTCCATCACATCTCTAATTTCTCATCTGATTTAGATGCCTCTAGCCATGATCTCTACTAGATTTAGTTTAGTCATCTTTGTATTAGGTTATGATCTAGTATCTCTTAGTTGTTTCTATGAGTTATTGATCAAGTCATAGTTGATTATTTTTTTTTTGGATCAAACTTATGGCATTGGTACTATTGGCTGTTTGGGTCATGGATAGTTATATCCATGAATTTTTTATGCTTTGATGGCCTAATTCTTATGAATACTTTTGATACCTTTATATTTTGTATGTTTAGCACTTATATATTTTGATGACTTGATGTTATGATAATCATTTGGATGTAAATATATAATGATGTCATCTGAATGATATGAAATGAAACCTTTATGAATTAGCTAAATTTCATTATGATCATTATGTTGTAAATTGAATGTTTTGTTATAAACTCTTGTTCTAACAGAAAAATATATGAAATAACTTAAGGGGGAGAATTTTTTATTTTTAAATTTTAAAATTCTTTAAGATCTTACTTGATGATGTCAAAAAGGAGTAGAGTGAATAAAATTAGGGCTATAAGCAAAATTAGAAGTAAAATAGATAAAAAAATAAAATAGAAGTAAAATTGATAAAAGAAATAAGTAAGTCAAATACTTTTACGAATCATTTAAATGTCTGACTATAAGTAATCATCAAACTGCTCATACTGGTTAAATAATTGAATATAATATCCTAGTATGTGATGTAGCATGTTCCTTTAAAATTTTTGTAATCCTCAATCAATACTTCTACATGCTTTATTTTTGCTTATGCTCAAATATTTTATCATCATCAAAAAGGGAGAGATTGTTGCTCCAAGAATTGATTTTGATGATTATAAAGCATTTGAGAGAATTACTAATGAATTTAGCTGCAAAAAAGACTTTTTGTATCTCAGAGGCAAAATCATAATTTTATCAAGTTTTGATCTGAGAGCCTCAAGAGCAAGTATAGAAGATTTCTAATCCTTTGAAGGTAGTCTCATGATTTTTGGATGTTTATTTTGAGAGAAAATCAAGTTTGAAGTGAAAGGATTGATCCCTAGATCGTCCCTTATTGAAAAGGGCTATTTTGCACGCTGTCTCTATGCTAAGGGTAAACCCCAGGATCGACCTCTACTATTTCGAAGGCTAAAAGTATAGAATGACTACTTTTCTAGATTATATCTCAGAGGTCAACCTCGAGGATGATCCCTCTACCATGAGTCGATCCCTATGCTATGAGTCGACCCATGAATTGACCCCTGCATTGGAACTTTTTCTGCAATGGCTATTTTTTTCTTATTTTGATAAGTTTTAATCATTTCTTTAATATCTCCAATGGCTATAAATCTTGCCCAAGATTCTCTCCTCCACCTATTGAAGATCTAAAAGGCTTTAAATAGGGAAAAACATAAGAGATTGAAGAACAAATTATCAGTCCTAAGCAAAACGTATTCATCAAGAAAAGAAGCTTTCATCTTCAAGTTCACCAACCTCTCAAGAGCTCATTCAAGTCTCCAACATCCTTAAGTAAAATCAGAGAAGCTTTATCTACTATTATGAAAAGCGTTCTTAAGGTTTTATTTGCTCACAAAGAAAGCTAAACTTGTATTTGATTGTCATTAAATCTTTTTCTCTGCTTTATTATTTTGATTCAAGTTTTGGGAGGTTTCAAAACTTGGAAAGGTTGATCCTAACCTTGAATAGGATTGTATTGGATTGGCTTGTACCCAAAAAATAAGTGTTCTAGCTTGGGATAGCTAGGGTTGGAGGTTTTCAATAGTGTATTCAGTTTGAATATGGTTAGTAGATTTTAATTTCCAAGTAGGAGCTTGGCGAATGGATGTAGGTGCAAAGGAAGCACTGAACCACTATAAATCTTGCTGTTTGTGGTGTGCTTGCTATCTTTCTTTTCTTAGTTTATTAAATTTTTGCTTTCTAATCTTTTATATTTTTTTTTACTTAAATCACTTCACACACATCTTGCATATCATCATTCAATCTTCATATCTTTAATTTAGCTATAAAATTTTAAAAACCCAATTCACGCCCCCCCCCCCCGCCGCCTCTTGGGTTGCATAGTTAGGCAACAAGTATGAACCAAAATATGAGTTCATATATATAAGGTTCTATGGTAGTCTCAGATCAAAGGATTATATGCACAACACCCACTATGAGAACCATCTATTGACATGTAGATAAGACTCTATTAGATGTTCTCAACTTGGATCAATTCAGTAAACTCATTCTATAATCAGCACCCACATTCTTGTATTAGTATCATACATAAATGATTGTGAGATCAATCACTCTCTCCATCGAGCATACATAGGATATGCTAGTCTTACCAAAAATATTGTTCCCCAATTCAATGTTCCATCGATCAAGAATATTTAAATTAGGGTTTCAAGGTTTTAGATCTCCTTGGTATGATCTCATAATAACCCTAAAACCATAGCCCTATTTTATGAGGTTCATCATAATCTTAAGTAAATAATTAAGATGTAGCATATGATGAAATAAATGCCTTTATTTATTTGAAAATATCATTATATAAGTTTGGAAGATAAAAAATAGTCCATCAAAATTCAAATTTCGATTAGCTTGAGGGCATATTTCTTTCAATCTCCCACTTACACTAAAGCCAATCATCCTTATATTTTAATCCCATACATTCAAGGTGGCGATCGAACTATTGCTGTGGTAAAACCTTAGTGAATGGTCTGCTATATTATTCTTTGTATCTACTCATTCAATGACAATATCTTGTCTTTCAATAATTTTACGAATGAGATGGAAACATCTCAAAATATGCTTGGACTTATGATGAGATCTTGATTCCTTTGCTTGAGCAATTGCTCTAGTATTATCATAGTAAAGTGGTACTGGATTCTTAATTTCAGGAACAATATCCAATTCAATGATAAGCTTCTTCATCTAGATAGCTTCCTTGGCAGTTTTACTTGTAGCTATGTATTCTGCCTTAGTGGTTGAGTCAGCTATGTTGGTTGCTTGGTACTCTTCCAACTCACTACTCCATCATTCAGAGTAAAGAGATACCCTGAAATGGATTTGCTATCATCTAGGTTTGATTGAAAACTAGAGTCAGAATATGCCTCTAGTTTAAGATCAGATCATCCATATATAAGAAAAATATCATTAGTCTTTCTCAAGTACTTAAGAATATTCTTCACAACTTTCAATTGATCCTCTTCTAGATCAGTGATGAAGCTATTTTCATTAATAGTGGATGCTCAAGACATATGATTAGTGATGAGTCCCAATTCATCATGCTTGATGCTAAAAATGGAGGGATGGTTACGTTTGGAGACAATGGCAAAGGAAAGATCATTGGTATAGGTTATGTCGGTATCACTCCCTCCAAGTATATTGAAAATATTTTATTAGTAGATGGTTTAAAACACAATCTCTTAAGTATTAGTCAACTTTATGACAAGGGTTACAAAGTTGTTTTTGAATCTTCATTGTATATTATAACTAGTTCCAATGATGATGGCATTAAGTTAGTTGGTTATAGGCATGGTAACGTTTATATGGTATATTTGAATGATCTTTCTATGATAAACATGCAATGTCTAGTAGCTATGAATGCTAAAATTAATGAGACTAGTTGGCTTTGGCATCGTAGGCTTGCACATATTAGTATGCATTCACTTTCAAAGCTTATTAAAAAGGAATTAGTTATCGATTTACCAAAATTGAACTTTGAAAAAGATAAAATTTGTGATGCATGCCAACTAGGTAAACAAATAAGAGTTTAATTCAAATCTAAGAATATTGTTTCAACTTCTAGGCCATTGAAACTTTTGCACATGGATTTGTTTGGTCCTATAAGAACAGCAAGCTTAGGTGAAAAATATTATGATTTTATAATAATTGATGACTACTTATGTTTTACATGGATTTTTTTTGGCATACAAAGATGAAACTTTTTATGTTTTCACAAAGTTTTACCAAAAAGTTACAAATAAAAAAGAATTTTTAATTCAAAGCATTCAAAGTGATCATGAAATCGAATTTAAAAATCAAGATTTTGAAAAATTTTATGATGAAAAATGAATTAGCCATAATTTTTCAGCACCTAGGACACCCCAATAAAATGTAGTAGTAGAAAGAAAAAATAGAACTCTAGAAGAAATGGCCCGTACTATACTATGTGAAAGCAATCTTCCAAGATACTTTTGAGCGAAAGCAATTAACATAGTACGTTACATCTTAATCCATGCCCTAATCAAACCAATTTTAAAGAAAACATCTTATGAGTTTTGAAAAGGAAGAAAACCTAACATTGCATATTTTCATATTTTTGGTTGTCGATGTTTTGTTTCGATCAATGGTCAAGAAAAACTAGGTAAATTTGATACAAAATCCGATGAAGCTATTTTTCTTGGTTACACCTCTTCTAGTAAAGCTTTTAGAGTTTTTAACAAAAGAATCTTAGTAGTAGAGAAGTCAATACATGTTGTTTTTTATGAGACTAATGATCTTCCATCAAGGAAGAGTGAGGGTATTGATGATGCAGATCCTCTTATAGAAGAATTGAAGGAGATCACCCTAAAGGATTCAGTAATTCAAAATGAAGAGAATCATGAAAATAAGTAATTGAGGATGAAGGACAACAAGAACAACCTCAAGTTACAAATGATCTTTCAAAAGAATGGAGGTATGTTCACAATCACCCCAAAGAACTAATTATTGGTGATCCTACACAAGGGGTAGGAACTCGTTCCTCACTTGGAGATGCATACAATTATTTTGCATTTGTTTCTCATTTTGAACCCAAAATCATTGATGAAGCC
The DNA here is from genome assembly GCA_006176705.1 of Cocos nucifera. Classification (NCBI taxonomy): domain Eukaryota; kingdom Viridiplantae; phylum Streptophyta; class Magnoliopsida; order Arecales; family Arecaceae; genus Cocos; species Cocos nucifera. Next base: position 17,849 of record QRFJ01007608.1, read on the forward strand.
GAAAAAGATTATAATTAAATAAATGCAATGCAAGAAGAACTTAATCAATTCGAAAGAAATAATGTATGGATCTTTGTATCAAGACCTAAAAATTATCCAATAATTGATACAAAATGGGTATATAAAAATAAATTAGATGAAAATAGAAATATAATTAGGAATAAAGCAAGATTAGTTGCAAAGAATTATAATCAAGAAGAGGAAATTGATTTTGATGAAACCTTTGTACTTGTTGCTAGACTAGAAGCAATTAGACTTTTACTCGCTTATGCCTGCTTTATGAATTTCAAGCTATTTCAAATGGATGTTAAAAGTACTTTTCTAAATGGATATATTATCGAAGTAGTTTATGTAGAACAACCTCCCAGTTTTGAAAATCATGCTCTTTCAAATTATGTTTTTAGATTAAACAAATCATTATATAGTTTAAAACAAGCACCTAAGGCTTGGTATGAAAGACTAAGTAAATTCTTGCTTAATAATGAATTTTTAGGAGAAAATGTAGATACAATCCTTTTCATTAAAAGAGATCATGATGACATCTTAGTAATACAAATATATGTTGATGATATTATATTTGGATCTACTAATGAAACTTTATGTCAAGATTTTGCTAAGCTCATGCAGGGAGAGTTCGAGATGAGCATGATGGGTGAACTAACATTCTTCCTCGAACTTCAAATCAAACAAACAAAAGAAGAGATCTCCATCACTCAAAGCAAGTACATAAGAGAACTACTCAAGAGATTTAGGATGGAGAGCTCCAAAGCAATTGGTACCCCCATGAGTCCATCATGTAAGCTTGACAAGGATGAAGGAGGTAAAAATGTTGATCAAAAATTTTATAGAGGCATGATTGGTTCCTTATTGTATTTAACTACTAGTAGATCAAATATCATGTTTAGCATTTATTTATGTGCATGATTTTAATCTAATCCAAAAAATCATATTTAAATGCTATAAAAGGAATACTTAAATACCTAAAAGAAACTCAATCCATAGGTTTATGGTACTCTAAGAATTTATTAATTAATTTAATTGGATATTCTGATGCAAACTTTGCTGGATGTAAATTAGATAGAAAAAGTACTAGTGAAACTTGCCAATTTCTAGGAGTTAAATTAATCTCTTGGTTTAGCAAGAAGTAAAATTTGAAAGCATTGTCTATGGTCGAGGCTGAATACATTATAGTCGAAAGTTGCTGTGCATAAATCTTGTAGATTAAGCAACAACATGAGGACTTTGGTATCAAACTAAACAAAATTCTCATAAGATGTGATAATACTAGTGCCATAAATCTAACTAAGAATCCAATCCAACACTCTAGATCAAAACACATTGAAATAAGATATCATTTCATAAGAGAGCATATTCAAAATAATGACATAATTCTTGATTATGTTTGTACTAAAAATCAATTGATTGATATTTTCACTAAGGCCTTGAGTGAAGATAAATTTTATGAAATTAGGAGAGAATTGAGAATTCTAGATTCTTTTGCTTAAATATCTTTCTTTTGATCCCAACTTATCCTCTACTAATATTTTTGGATCAATCCTTGAGACTTAATTTCATTGCTTTAAGTTAAAAATTATCCATCCTTCTTATTTTTTTGACTATAAAAAGAAAAATTATTTTTGAACTTAATAAGAAAAATTATGGATAAATAATTATACTTTTTTTGTCTCATAAATTTATTTGAGCATTCTAATGATTTTGATCATTTGATTCATTTTAAGCAACTATTTGTATTTTACACATTTTGATCATATTATTATTATTATTATTTTAAAAAAATTAATTAGTATCAAGAAATCATTTTTGATCTTAAAAGAGAATTATTGATGAATATTCATGCTTTGTTTAGATTGATGAAAAATAAATTTAAAAAAATTACTCTTTTTTAGTCATTTGATATTGATGTCAAGCAAAATATTTCGAAGAAGCTATTAAAATTAAATATTCAAAGAAGACTTTAATTTTTAATCAATTGGTATCAGACAGCTTGATATTTGTCTTATATTTTATTAGGCTTAAAAAATATATATATAATAATAAAAGAAAAGATGAGATGATCCCTAAAAAATTAAATATATCTTATAATTTGCTTTGAATGATCTATTTAAAATCTTTAATCTTTGAAATATTCCATTTCTCTTGAATTTTTGAAGTTCAAAATAATTTTGTTTAATGCATTTATATTATTCAAAGAGGGGGAGATGTGTTTTTAATTCATGATGTTCATAAATAGAATTTTTTTAAAAAAAGAGAAAAGATATTCATTCTAAATTTAATGTGTTCTTTCAAAATAGGGAAGAAAAACTAAAAGGTAAATTTATCCAACAAAAATTATGAAAAAGAGGGGGAGAAAATATTATGTGATGAATTTTCTAGTATTTACTCTTAAAAATAAGGGGAAAGATGTTTGTTTGTTAAATATTATCTAGTTAGCCTTGACTGAATATTCTAATTAATTTGAGTTAAGGATATTGAACTTTGATTATTTATGATCCTTTTAACTTAAGTCTTCATGTGATTATTTAGTTTAAATTCAATTGATTTGATTGCCAAATTATTTTTGATAACTAATTGGAGTTAAAACTAATTTAAAATATATTCTCACTCCAAAAAAAATAATTTTAATACATAATTCTAATTTTAAAACTTATTTAAAAATATGAATATAATATAAAATTTTTAATGTACCTTTAAAAATCATTGTAAAATCATTTTTATTTTGATATTATCTTTATTTTGCTGGATACATTTCTGATATATATCTTTTTCATGCTTAATTGACTAAAATTTATTTAAAAAAAAGAAAGAATGAAAAATGAATTAGATATTGTGCTTGATTCCACTATTCAAATTTTTGAAAAGCTCTAATCCTCTTAAAGCTTAAAAGTACATACTTAAAAATCTTTTCAAAGAATCATATTCATTCAAAAAGGGGGAGAGCCTTTGATATTTGAGTTTAAGTTAATTCTTTTGTAAAGAAAGAAATTTCAAATGATGAGCTTTTAAAGAAGAGCTGATTCATTTGATTTGATTCAATTTTTTAAATTTTTGATTTAATTTTTTGAATTTGATATATTTGTCATTTGACACATCCGATCAAATCTCTGATTTCTTATCTGATTCAGATGCTTCCAGTCATGATCGATACTAGATTTAGTTTAGCCATCTTTGTATTAGGTTCTGATCTAGTATCTCTTAGTTGTTTCTATGAGTTATTGATCAAGTCATAGTTGGTTATATTTTTTTGGATCAAACTTATGGCATTGGTACTATTGGCTATTTGGGTCATGGACAGTTGTACCAATGAATTTTATCTATTTTGATGGCCTAATTCTTATGAATACTTTTGATACCTTTATATTTTGTATGTTTAACACTTATATATTTTGATGACTTGATGTTATGATAATCATTTGGATGTAAATATGTGATGATGTCATTTGAATGATGTGAAATAAAATCTTTGTGAATTTGCTAAATTTCATTATGATTATTATGTTGTAAATTGAAAGTTTTGTTATAAACTCTTATTCTAACAGGAAGACATATGGAATAATTTAAGGAGGAGGCTTTTTTATTTTTGAATTTTAAAATTCTTTAAGATCTTACTTGATGATGTCAAAAAGGGGAGTAGAGTAAATAAAATTGGGCTATAAGCAAAATTAAAGTAAAATTGATAAAAAAAATAAAATAGAAGTAAAATTGATAAAAGAAATAAGTAAGTCAAACACTTTCGCAAATCATTTAAATGCCTGACTATAAGTAATCATCAAACTGCTCTTGATGCTATATTGGGTAAATAATTAAATATAATATCCTAGTATGTGATGTAGCATGTTTCTTCAAAATTTTTAAAACCCTCAATCAATACTTCTACATGCTTTATTTTTGCTTATGCTTAAATATTTTGTCATCATCAAAAAGGAGAAGATTATTGCTCTAGGAATTATTTTTGATGATTACAAAGTATTTAAGAGGATTACTAATGAATTTGGTTTAGAAAAGATCTTTTATATTTTAGGAAAAAAATCATAATTTTATCAAATTTTGATCTGAAAGCCTCAAGAGCAAGTATAGAAGATTTCTAATATTTTGGAGGTAGTCCCATGATTTTTGGATGCTTATTTTGAGAGAAAATCAAGTTTGAAGTGAAAGGGTCGACCCCTAGGTCATCCCCGCATGAAAAGGGCTATTTGGCATGCTGTCTCTATGCCAAGGGTTGACCCCAGGGTCGACCTCTGCTGTTCCGAAGGTCAAAAATATAGAACGGCTATTTTTCTAAATTTTATCTTAGAGGTCGACCTCGAGGTCAACCCCTGTGCCATGAGTCCAACCCTGTGCAATGGAAATTTTTCTGTAACGACTATTTTTTTCTTATTTTGGCAGGTTTTAATGGTTTCTTTAATGTCTCCAATGGCTACAAATCTTTTTAAGGATTTTCTCCTCTACCTATTGAAGATTTAAAAGACTTTAAATAGGAAAAAGCATAAGAGATTGAAGAACTAATTATCAGCCCTAAGCAAAAAGTATTCATCAAGAAAAGAAGCTTTCATCTTCAAGTTCACCAACCTCTCAAGAGCTCATTCAAGTCTCTAGCAACCTTGAGGAAAATCAGAGAAGCTTCCTCCACTATTGTGAAAAGCATTCTTAAGGTTTTATTTGCGCACAAAGGGAGCTAAACTTGTATTTGATTGTCATTAAATCTTTTACTCTATTTTACTATTTTGTTTCAAGTTTTGGAGGGGTTCCAAAACTTGGAAAGGTTGATCCTAACCTTGAATAGAATTGTATTGGGTTGGCTTGTACCTAAAAAATAAGTATTCTAGCTTGGGATAGCTAGGGTTGGAGGTTTCCAATGTTGTATTCAGTTTTGAATATGGTTAGTGGATTTTCAATTCCCAAGTAGGAGCTTGGGGAGTGGATGTAGGTGCAAGAGAAGTACCAAACCACTAGAAATCTTACTTGTTTGTAGTATGCTTGCTATCTTTCTTTCTTTAGTTTGTTAAATTCTTGCTTTCTAATCTTTTATATTTTTCTCTAACCTAAATTGCTTCACACACACATCTTGTATATCATCATTCCATCTTGATATCTTTAATTTAGCTTTAAAATTTTAAAAACCCAATTCAAATCCCCCCCCACCCTCTTAGTTTGCATAGCTAGGCAACAACCTTGTAACGATCACCCAGACATTCTAAGAGGCTAGAAGACGTACTACAGAGGATGATAAATGGGTGTGAAAATTTTCATGAAGATTAGGGGCTCACAGCACTCAATCTCACTTCCCAAATCTCAGGTCAAAATCCTAAGGCACCCCAGACCCTGAAATACCTCACACCACTCTCTGTTTCACTAAGAAAATACTTTCTCAGATAGCACACTCCCATATATTTAAAAACCTTTTTAAATGAGCGTGAGATAAGAAAGGGAATAAACAAGTGGCTCAAGGTAATACTCTTTCTTTCTCTAGATTTCTCACACCCAGAAACTAGCTCCCCTACCCTTTGAAATTCTCTCTCCGGAAGCCTTCTTACTCTCATGCATGCCAACAAAAATCCCATCTTAAATGGGCCACTAGAAGTGGAAAATGCACGTGGAGAAATGTTAAGGATAGGAGTTTGAGTGGTTCCAACAACTCGCTTGAATTCAAAATTCAAACAATTTCCTTCCCTCATCGAACACCAATACCAAGTGACCCACTTATAGAAGGACTCTCCTTCTGCACACCCATACTCTAAATAATTCATAATGTATTTGACAAAAAGGAGGGGTGGCGTGGGGAGTAGATAATGTTGAGAGGTTGGAGTAGTTCCACCTCCAACCAACTATCTTGAATTCAAAATTCGTGATAAATTTTGAACCATTCCAACTCTTGGGCTAGGTCAAAGGGAGAGATTAAGAGGCACCAACATAGCTTTCTGCATAGAAAAAACTCATGCATAATTCAGAATGTGTGGAAGAGGGCATGGTCAAAGGTGGCGCAAGGGAGATTCAAATTTGAACTCTATGACTTATCCAATTAGGTTTCATCTGAACCTATTTTGCCAAACCCAATTAGACAAGAATAAACCCAACTAATTTAGGCTTAATCTATCTCAATTAATTCCTAATCAAATTATAAATTAATTGAGTCCAACCCCTGATCAAATCAGGATCCAATCTTCCATTGCGATTAGGTCATCTTATAACCTAATTTGGTCAAACCCAATCGAATCCAATTCAATAAGACTCGATCCAAACCTCATTAGCTCAATCAAATTGAGCTAATCAATAATCTAATTGGTAATTAATCATCCAATAATGATAGAGTCTCAGTCCTGTGGGACTCGAGAAGGCAGAGTCTCAGTCTAGTAGGACTCTCAATCATAGAGTCTCAGTCCAGTGGGACTCTTGACCATAGAGTCCCAGACCATTGGAACACTTGATCAACCACTAGATCAAGTAGAAACTTCTATTATGTATGACCCCATAGGTTTGAGTACTAAGCTAGTAGTACAGAAACTAATTTTCTACACCAATTAATTTTACCATCGAGCAATGGTATCTGAAGTCCGGATAGGTCGAATAGTCGCAATGCAACATCCATGAACCTGTGGCATATAGTTACCTATAATTCATCCCCTTGATCTCAATTCTTAAAAGATGATCTAGGATTTAACTGTCAATCCTAAAAAAGTCCTCCATATTATATTTCAAATTTTAATATCCATCATATGGATTACCCCAGCTAAGGGTTTGCTAAATTGAAATATAGTGATGCATTTTCTACAATACTTGGAGGGATCAATCCCATCTTGACTCACATACTAATTAAACAAGTACTTGATTATATCCATAAACCTTTTGTCACTAAATTAAAAATTTAGGTAGCCTAGCACCAAAGTATATTGAGTTGCTTATAAGTCACCAGGATGATATCAGGTCTAAGGGACACTTATACCTATATGCTTCATGAGCAACTCTTGATAGCAGAGAGCTCCACAGTTGAATCATGTTCAATGAAATATATCCCTACACTTCACCTGCATGCCATATCAGTATCTCCATACTACTTGGTTAAGACGACAACCAACATATATGGCACACAACGACCTATACTCGATAAACATTATCATCTTAGGTAATAACGTTTCATTTGATCGCAAATAGATTTAAGGACTAAATGATAAATTCTTCTTTATCGATTCTAAATAGTCCTAAGGACTTCATCACAAAAGAGTTCACAAAAGAAAGATGCACAAAAGTGATGAAAAGATAGAATAATAATTTTATTCATTAATAATTTTATGTATAAATTATAATAAGCTCAACTATCTATAACCTAGATGATTAGCTTTAGGATATAATTTCCAACAACTCGTACTTAGACTAAAGCCATTCAGAACAGTATCATATACCCATTGTTGGGGATAAACCCCACTCTCATCAAAGTCTAGTTCGATGCTCAGCCTAACACAATCGGTAGCCATGGAAGAGCCTCAATAGCCGAGCTCCTTCGGACTCTCCACGGTCGGGCCTGAGCCGAACTCCTTTCAAGCTCCTCCTTCGATCAAACTCCTCAGCGGTTGCACCCTAGCCAAGCTCCTCAGCCGCCGAGCTCCAGTCGGACTCTCCACTATCGGGCCTGAGCCAAACTCTTTCGTCCGACCAAACTTTTCAATAGCTGAGCTTCAATCAGACTCCCACGAGAGCTGAACTCCCTCCGCACTCTTCCAACCAGACACTTGCGGGAGCTGAACTCCCTCGAAGCATCCCCACGATCGGACTTCTCCAAGAGCCAAACTCCTTCTAGACACCTCCTTCGATCGGATTCCTAGATCCCTCATTCAGACGAACCACTATGGAAGCCAAACTCCTTCTGGGCTCCTTTAGCTATTGTTCCTTCCGGGCGACCCTCTCCAGCCATATTCCCTTTGGAAGTCTGAACTCCTCTGAAATGGGTACACGTCAAAGCTCTTCAACCCTTCATTTGGCCTCGAGCGAATCAGTATCAAGATAGCTGCAGCCATCACCATTAGTCCACTATAGACGACAGCGACCCGCTACCAGGCGATGATGGCTGTCACCATCAACCCATTGAGGCGACACTGCAGATGGCACCTTTCCCTGGGACTGACTCCGTCGGACCTCGAGCAAACCACCATCATGTGGCTATAGCTATAACCAACAAGCTTCGCCTATAAAAAGAACCCTCCAGATATGCTAACTCTAAGCTCTAAGCTCTCCTCTCCTTCTCTAAGCTCTGTGGAACTCATCCTCGAGCACTCCATTCCTGTTGGCCAGAGCTGACTTGATCGACGGAGGATCCTACTGGAGCCACCCCCCACCAGCTCCAAATGGGACTTTATTTTGCAAGTCGTCGATGGTGACCTTATCCACCTCCACTCTAGTTGGATCCAAGGATGACCAGTGTCTGCACCAACAGATTGGTGCTAGAGGAAGGGCCCTGAACCTTCGAGGTCCTCTTATTCTTAAAGGAGTGCTCGACGATGATTTCTCTCTCCCCTCTTCGAAGATCTCTCTTCTTTCTTTCTAGAGTTTTTTTTTGAAGAGAAAATGCCCCCTAGGAGAGCTTCGACCCGACGATCGATGGCCTCCACGGTCTGATCCCATTTAGATCCATCTGCTCCCACTCCAGCCCAGGTGGCCCAGGTTCCATCCATGGCTGCGATGGATGTGCAGTAGTTCAACTTGCTCGTCCAGCAGGTTTGTGGCCTCACGGAGGTGGTGCAGGCAGTGGAGGGCATGCACTGGCAGGCCTCAGCACCAGCTCAACCGATGCGGGACTCTCCAGAGCCATGTGGTTCGATCCAGAAATGGCCAACTTGGGTTATCCGACCCCCGATCCCCAAAAGGGGAAGGCAAAGGAGGGAGAGCCCCTGCTCGGACCATGGCTTGACCCAGGGGGAAGCTTCACACCTACTCTACCAAAAAATCTTGGAGATCAAAGATCATGAAGATCTCTTGGATCAAAGGCTCTTAGAAATGAGCTGGCAAATTGAGAAACTTCGTCACACTTCCTCCTCACGTGGTAATGACATTTGTACGGACCCTCTCTTTTCATAGAAAATTATGTAGAAATTGGTCCCACCAAACTTCAAGCTCCCGCAACTCGATAGTTACGATGGGACCATTGATCCGATCGATCATCTGAAAGCCTTTCGGACAATGATGCTGCTCCATGGTGCACCAGATGCCACCTTGTGCCAAGCTTTCCCCTCTACCCTTAAGGGAGCTGCCAGGAATTGGTACTTGATGCTTAAGCCGAGTACCATCTTATCATTTGACTAGATGAGCCAACAGTTCGTGGCCCACTTCATCAGTAGTCGACGTTCGCGTCGAGGTTCGAATTCTTTAATGGCCATTAGGCAGAGGGAGGGGGAACCCATCCGGGCTTATGTCACTTGATTTAATACTGCCGCATTGGAGGTCTAGAACCTAGACTAGTCCGTTGCCATAGCCGCCCTCAAGGACGGTCTTCAGAGGAATGACTTGCTGTTCTCCCCGAAAAGGAAGTATCCTAGGAATTTTGTTGACATGCTAGCTCGGCTGAAAGTTATGCCCGGGCGGAGGAGGCCTTTGAGGCTAAAGATAATGAAGCCAGCGGCAAGCAATGAATCGGTGGGCCAGCCGTAGAAGGGAAGCAGAATGAAGTATAGCCACGTTCCCAGACTCCTCCTGATCGTGGGCGAGCCCGAACTCCCCCTCGAGCTCGGAGGCAGGAAAGCCCCGATGGAAGGGCATGCCAAAGTTCTCCCCGATGATGATTCCACAACTATGCCCTCCTTAACATCCTGAAAGCCCAAGTGCTGATGGAGATCAAGGAACAACTTTCGAGATCAGAGAGAATGCGTTTCCATCCTAGCAAGCGCAACCCCAATAAGTTCTTCCTTTACCATCGTGACCATGGTCACGACACTAAGGAGTGCATCCAACTCCAGGATGAGATTGAAGAGCTCGTCAGATGAGGTAGACTTGGCTGATTCCTTCGAAAATGACCTGAAGAGCGAGAAGATTGGTTGAGGGCGTTACCACCAAGTGGGGAGGACCAACAAGAAGATCGGCCGCCTCTTGGCATCATCAATACCATCTCAGGGGGACTTCAGTAGGAGGACCGGTGAAGAGGCGGAGGACTGTGGAACCCATGACCTTTACCAAGGTGAACGGCCAAGGGATCCAATTTTAGCATAATGACATGATTGTAATTTCTTGGAATATTGCTGACTATGATGTACGTCATATTTTGGTGGATAATGGAAGCTCGAACGTATTGTTTTACAATGCCTTCTCAAGAATGTCCCTACCCGATGACCGCTTGGGGCCTATGAATTCTTCGCTGGTAGGATTCACTGGTAGCACCATACTAGTCGAAGGCATAATAACTTTGGCTATGATGGTAGGGCAACACCTGAAACTGACCAAAGCACAGGTCGATTTCCTAGTCGTGAGGACTCCGTCTGCCTATAATGCGATTCTCGGTTGACCTGATCTAAATGCACTTTGGGCGGTAGTGTCAACCTATTATTTGAAGATGAAGTTTCCGATGAGTCGTGGGATCGGAGAGGTCAGGAGAGACCAGGCTCTGGTGAGACACTGCTACTCAATCGCCTTGTATAAGGGAGAAAGGTCCGACCCTTATTTTATTGACGGACTAGATGTCCACGACGACCTCACTGAGGAGCTGGGTGAGCCTGTGGAGTACCTCATCTCTATGCCCTTAAATGATGGAAACTTGGAGCACGTGGTGCAGATCGGCTCCAACCTGACAGATGAGGTTCGGGAGCAGCTCATCGTCTTCCTTAGGAGAAATATGGATGTCTTCGCCTGTACCCCATGGACATGCTGGGGATTGACACTGAGGTCATGGAACATCAGCTGGCCATCGATCCGAGGCACCGACCGATAAAAGAAAAGATGCGCCGCCATGCCCTGGAGAGGCAAAAAGCAATCGCCGAAGAAGGTTTCACAGGAGGCGGAATGAAGTTTGGCCACACTCACGACCACCCCAGCATGAGCGAGGCCAACAAACTCCCCCTCGAACTCGTCATCAAGGAAGGCCCTACAAAGATTTCATAAGAGGTGTAATGAAGTTTGGCCAAGCTCATGACCACCCCAGTGCGAGCGAGGCCATCGAACTCCCCCTCGAAATCATCATCAAGGAAGCTCCGACAAAGGGGCATGAAGTTCTCCCATAGGTTTCACAAGAGGATGGAATGAAGTTTTGCCATTCTTACGCCTCCCCAGCACAAGCAAGGCCCAAACTCCTCGAGCTCGCCACCAAGGAAGTCCTGATAGAAGAGTGCGAAGAAGTCTTCCTCCTGAAAGATTCCATGATTGCACCCCCCGCAACGCTCCTCAAACTCAAATTCTCATGAAAGTTATGAACCAGCTACCATGATCAGAAGGACTACGATCTCCCCCAAGACCAGAAGGGCTACGGCCTCCCCCAAACATGCACTGAGGAATACATTCAGCTTCGAGATGAAATTGAGGAGCTCATCAGAAAAGGGTGGCTGGATAAATTCCTCCGATGCCAGTCTGAAGCAGGAGAAGATCGGCTAAGGGCACCGTCGTAGCCAAAAATGACAAGAAGGTCAGCCGCCTCACGGCGTCATCAATGTTACCCCTAGGAGGAGCTTGGTACTTCAACGAGCTATCATCTTCCAGCGATAAAGCTAAGAGAAGCTTGCTCCAAATTAAGAAGGCCAGCATGAGATAGAGGAGGTCATCCGGCCCGAGACATGCTGCTCGAGGAAATCTGGGGGAACAACGTCCCCACGACCCTAAAATAGGGATGTGCTGTGAGTAACTTCCCCTCAATAAAATTCTCCCCCTTCAATAATATTATTTTTGGGTGCAAAAATTATGTGATGATAGGAAAGAAACAAGTGAAAGTGGCCCATTGAGAATAGGAGGAGAATCTCGTCCTAACACGAGCAAAGTCGAAAGCCTCGTTCACCTTATATGAGATGGAGGAAGATGGATGATGGTCTGAACGTGCCCCTACAGTCCATTAGGAATAGGAGGAGAACCTCGTCCTAATGAAAGCAAAGCCGAAAGCCTCATTCACCTTAGATGAGATGGGGGGAGATGCACGGACGATGGTTCGAATGTGGCCCCACAGCCCGTTAGGAATAAGAGGAGAACCTCATCCTAATGCGAGCAAAGTCGAAGGCCTTATTCACCCTAGATGAGATGGGAGGAGAGGCACGGACGATGGTCCAAATGTGCCCCTATAGCCCGTTAGGAATAGGAGGAGAACCTTATCCTAATGCGGGCAAAGTCAAAGGCCTCATTCGCCCTCGATGAGATGGGGGGAGGGGCACGGATGATGGTCTGAACGTGCCCCCATAGCCCATAAGGAATAGAAGGAGGATGAGGAGAACCTCATCCTAACACGAGCGAAGTCCAAGTCCGAGCTCCGAAGTCTATAGAAGATACGATCTCTCCCAAGCGATCGAGCCGACTTCGATAGTAGGAGACAAAATCTCCCCCAAGCTCCTGCATCAACCTCGACTGCAGGAGATGAGATCTCCCTCGAGTGCCTGAGTCAACCTCGGCCAGAGATAAGATCTCTTCCGAGTGACGGCGACAACCTCAGCCAGAGATAAGATCAGAGATGACCTCGACCAGAGCACCCGAAGCAACCTCGACCAGAGATAAGATCTCTCCCAAGCGATCGAGTCAACCTCGGCCAGAGATAAAATCAAGAGACCACCTTGGCTAGAGCGCCCGAGACAACCTCAACCAGAGATAAGATCTCTCTCTGAGCGACCGCGTCAACCCTAGCTGTAGATCAGATCTCTCCCGAGCATCCGTATTAACCTCAGCCGCAGAAAATGAGAGCTCCCCCGAGTCAACCTTGACTATAGGAGAGGAGATCCCCCCAAGTTAGCCTCGAACGTTGGTGATAATATCGCCCTCGAGGAGCTTAACCTCCGACCGCAACCGCAGGAGGCGGGATCTACTTCAACCTCGACTAGAGATGAGATCTCCCTAAGGCTTCAACTTCAATATCAACTTTGGCTTGAGATGAGACCTCCCCCAAGCTTCAACCTGAACCAGCACGGAGCCTAGAAGAGGACTTCGACAGTCACCTTTTCTGCACTCGCTTCCTTCAAGTTTCAAACTCGAGAGTGGGAGAACTATTGTTGGGGATAAATTCTGCTTCCGTTGAAGTCTAGTTCGATGCTCAGCCTAACACAACCGGTAGCCACAAAAGAGCCTCAACGGTTGAGCTCCTTCGAACTCTCCACGGTCGGGCCTAAGCCGAACTCCTTTCGAGCTCCCCCTTTGGCCAAACTCCTTAGCAGTTGTGCCCTGGCCGACCTTCTTAGCGGTCGAGCTCCAATCAGACTCTCCACGGTCGGGCCTATGCCGAACTCCTTTCGAGCTCCTCCTTCGATCGAACTCCTCAGTGGTTGCACCCTGGCTGAGCTCCTCAGCGGCCAAGCTCCAGTCAAACTCTCCACTGCCAGGCCTGAGCCAAACTCCTTTATTCGATTGAACTTTTTAGCAATCGAGCTTCAATCGGACTCCCGCGAGAGCCAAACTCCCTCCGCGCTCTTCCAGCCAGATGCCTACAGGAGCTAAACTCCCTCCAAGCATCCCCTCGATCGGACTTCTCCAAGAGTTGGACTCCTCCCAGACACCTCCTTCGATTGGATTCCTGGATCTCTAATTCAGATGAACCCCTACGAAAGCCGAACTCCTTTTGAGCTCTTTTAGCTATTGTTCCTCCCAGGCGACCCTCTCCAGCCATATTCCCTTCGGAAGTCCAAACTCCTGTGAAATGGGTACATGTCAAAGCTCTTCAACCCTTTATTCGACTTCGAGCGGCTCAGTATTAAGACAACTACAGCCATCACCATCAGTCTGCTGCAGACGACAGCGGCCCACTACCAGATGGCGATGGCTGTCACCATCAACCCGTTGCAGGCGGTGCTGCAAATGGTGCCTTCCCCCAGGACTGACTCCATTGGACCTCGAGCAGCCCGCCACCATGCGGCTACAGCTGTCAGCATCAAGCTTCGCCTATAAAAAGGATGCTCCAAATACACTAACTCTAAGTTCTAAGCTCTCCTCTCTTCTCTAAGCTCTGCGGAACTCATCCTCGAGCACTCCATTCCTGTTGGCTAGAGCTGACTTGATCGTCGGAGGGTCCTACCAGAGCCACCCCCCAACAACTTTGAACGGGATTTTATTTTGCAGATTTCCAGTGGCAACCTCGTCCACCTCCACTCCAGCTGGATCTGGCGACGACCAGTATCTACACCAACACCCATCTTTCATTTGTGATTATCGAACTCTTTGATTCTGAGGGCTTTAGTAAATGGGTCAGCTATATGCTCTCTTCCATCGATCTTCTGAAGCTCAATGTCACCTCGCTCCACGATCTCTCATATAAAGTGGTAGCGACGTAGAATGTGCTTGGGGTGCTAATATGCCTTCGGCTCCTTTGCTTGAGCTGTGGCTCCAGTGCTATCATAGTAAAGCAGAATCGGATCATCCAAGGAGGATGCTACTTTTGGCTCATCAATAAATTTTCTTAGCCACATAACTTTCTTCGCAACATCAGATGTCGTAATATACTTCATCTAGCACACAAAATCGGCCATAGTGTGCTGTTTGGAACTCTTCCAACTGACTGCTCCACTATTCAAGATAAATACATATCCTCACACACTCTTGCTATCATCATGATCTGACTAAAAATTGAAATTAGTATATGCCATAAGTTTCAAGTCAGCATTATTAGATGTGTACCCTAGAAGCTAGATTGGCTGACACTTATAATACAGTTCTAAGGATAATTTTATAATTTTGATTATAAATTGATAAAAGGATTATTTTCTATCATAGTGTATATTTAAAGAGTGTATGATACATCTTTTGAGTTAACGATAATGATAATTCATATTTTCAAGAGTTGAAAATTTAAGACATGAATTTTCATAATTAACTCATAAATTGCTCCTGACCATACGATCATCATTAGAATGGTGATCGATCCAGAAGGTTGGTGTATGATCACTTTCTTAGGATAGATGAATCTTGAGTCTATGGTGTAGAGACACTGGAGTGAGAGTGCAGATACTTGTTAGAGAATAAGGGCATTGAGCGTGACCACCTCGAGCAGTCATAAGAAAGTCTACCTATTCATTGATGACTGGCTCGATGCTGTAGTGATGTGTCTGGTTCTTTGACCTGAGGTGCATTAGGCAATTCACCTTGAGGGTGTCACAGTTTGACTACACCATAACTCAGTCTCCTAGCCATTCGGAATCTTGAGATGTATGTTGGCTATAGCACATTCATTGCGGAAATTGGATTACAGCAATAGGGAATCTATCTATCTTGGTAGATGAGTAGTCCTACGATGATCATGAGAATCGAGTCCATAAGCCCATGGCCATGGTAGAGTGAAGATAATAAAAAGAAATTTTATTAGGATTTCACATTGGACTAAAATCGAATGATTAATTCATATGATGGATATTGCATTTGACGAGTTCACCTTAACCCTAATCTTATCGGGGCTCAAGATAGAAGAACTCAATCACATAGGTAGCTACACCGAGAGGTTCGCTTACAGTTCTAATGGATTGCCAGCATATACTGCTAGGTATCACTAGTAGATTTTGAAAATAATTAGAATGATTTTGATAATCGATCATTCTAATTGTATGAATCAAAAAAGTTCTGATCCATCGAAAGGTATTTCGATGATGTCGATGATAGAGATCATGACATATCTTATTACCATATAGAATTAAACCTAACTGGATCATATAAATAAGAGTTTGAGTCTAGATGTCATCAATTAAGCTTACCTAGTTCAATTGATTTAGATTAGATCCAATCAGGTTCAAGGTAATCGTGCTAGCACACGATTGAGCCTGACTTTCTCCTTCTGTAATCTTTTTGATTTATTGCAATCGAGTCAAATTTAATTTAATCCATTCTTGTATCTTGAATGGGTTTATTTTTATCTGAATGTAATCTATCCATGTCAAATTATTTGTAGAAATTAAATCCATTCATAGTGCAATTGGACTAAGGTCAAAAGTTGACCTAATTAAGAGAATTGAGGGTCACCTGATTAGATGCTTCTAGAAAATTTTTTAGAAATAATTTTGCTCTAATTTTTGGATATGTGATAGGACTCGAGTAATACTTTGGGTGTGCGAAATTTTATAATATTTGGAGGTGCCTAGACTATGTTATGATAGAGTTTGATTTGGATCAAACTCTTAAGGAAGAGTCCTAGGTGCAATGGACTCTTCCTTATCTACTCATGCCGCCGATGGCTTTTTGGCATGAAAACTAGATAGGATCTGGTTCTATAATTTTAGAAGTCCCTTTGATCAAATAATTAGTTATTTTGGTCAAAGAAGGACTCCCTTATGGCATTGGCTTTTGATATAAATTCCCTCATGCCATATTATTTTCATGTATGATTTTATTTCTTCCACCCAAAGGCTGCCATCCCAAGAGATATCCATGCCCCCTCTGATCCTCTCTCTCCCCTTCTTCTATATGCCAAAAGTTGGGCACAAATCTGAGAAGAAGATCTAATCAAATTTGTGAAGAGTTCAGCATCTGTGCGATAGTGACATGCTGCCTTCAGAAATTATTTTGAAGGATTTATAGATTAGATTTAGATTTGATCTTGGGAGAAAAAATTTATGAGAAAAAAATATCTAGATCCTATCCAAGTGGATACTAGTAGAGGTCAGACACGTGCGTGGCTCATTCCAGAACATCAGGAAAGATCAGGATCATCGTAGGATAATCAAATTATCCAAACAAGGTATGAAATTAAATATGATATAATTTTTATTTTAATTTTTAATATCATATCAACATAATTAGATTTGAGAACTCTTAGATCTAATTAGATTATAAAAATTTTTTAGAAAAATTTATCTCAGATCTGATCAGATCTGCACGATCCTGCAGCAAAAAATTAGATTTTTCTTTAACTGGTATCAGAGCTGCGGTTGTAGTTTATCAGATCTATTTTAGATCTAATTTTAATTTTATTTAATAATATAATATTAAAAAAATTTAGATATCACATCATATATGATTATATCTAAAATAAAAAATATTTAAATTTTTAGATTCATATCAATTTTGTATGAGATACATGTCTAGACTAGGTGTAGAATTATTCTATATGTAGTCTAGTGTAATATTTTTTTTTGATATGATTTAAATATTTTTTTGAATCTTTTTATTTCTATTTTCTAATGTTATAAATGTTATAATCAGATTAGATAATAGAAAGTAATGTTTTTAAATTTTATATGTGATATAAATGATGCATGCCTAGACTAATTGTAGAATAGTTGTATGAATTATCTATAATAGCTTTTAATTGATATGATCAATTTGAAATCTACTTTTTAGAAGTTATATGTGATATATCAGATATAAAAGCATGCATTTATGTATTAATATTTGATACATGAGATGTATATAAAACATGCATGATTAGATCTTTATTGTATATGAGATGTATGATATAGATCTTATTATTTTGTGGTGTAGAAATTATTTCTGATTAAGGCTTCCCTCATGGCCGTCTGGTCATAAGAGTAAGAAGGGTTTAAAGGCCCTCTCTTTTCATTCAATGGGGTGCACTTATGGCCTATAGGGATGCCGCATGTCTGTCCTTAATCAAAAATTTAGAACTTACTTTTCTGCAAAATCCTAGATCCTAAAATCCTAGGATCTTTTGCATGTTTTTATTCATGAACCCAAACTTAATTAAGAATTAAGATTATGAAATAAATTAGATCTAGAATAAGAATTTTCATATCTAAAATATTTTCATAAAATTAGGTTCGGGCTTGGGTAGCTCAATTAGGTCTAGCGATTAACCAAATCGAATCAAGAGTTGCTTAGGTGGGATCAAGAGTGCTTAAATTGACCAACCCAATAAGATTAAGTCTGGGTCAAGGTCGATTCACATATGTGATCGATCAAATCAAGACCTAATTAGGCTCAGTAGTTAGAGTCTGGATTATAAGCTAACCTGATTGATTCTGGTTTGATAATTTAGTGTCTAAGGTAAGTTTGGCAGATCCAATTGATTGATTTTTAATTGAGAGCTACTTGATTTGAATGCGTTCTTATTGAGTTAATGGTATATCCCTTCCACTGGTCTCACTTATCTGGCCGTTTGTGTCGACCCAGTTCTAATTTGAGGTGGCTAACAATTCGAGCGAACCCATGCGACTAAGTTAGTCATAATTGTTATGACTAAGTCAAGTCAAGTATAAGAGAATTAAATTAAATCTCCCTAAGAAAAGATTAAGTCATAGGTCTTCCACCGTTGTAGATGTGCGGGCCCTTTTTGGGGTTGATTGTTCTTGGTTGGTTAGAGTGGCTCAGTTGTACCAGGAAGATGCAACCATATCTATTAGGCATTGGATGCTATGAGTTGTAGGATAGGTTGGGCTCAGGATTCTAAATATAGTGAGGAACCCAATCAGAAATCCAATTTATGCAAATGATGGGTCTGACTTAACTAAAGAGTGGATCAATATTTTGGACACGGTGAGATTCATGAATTAGAGATCAAGTTTGGATGCACCATGATTAGAGAATCATTGGATAAGAGTTGTTCACTAATCGGTTGACCCATCACCAATAACTATTAGGTGAGGTGATGAGCCAATCGATGAGACCGTACCACCTACTAGAAATCAATAATCATAGAGATTTTTGCATCTTTGCCCAAAAAGTGTAGGGATCCGAGAAAATAGTGGGAGCCTAATTTATTTGAAAATAAAATTTTTAAATAAATTGGTCAAGTCTAATTGTAAATCTAACTAGAATCTTTGACTCTCTATAGAAAAATATCTACATCCAACCCATTAGCCCATATCCTGGACACCCATAGACTGATCAGACTCAACTACAAGGATTGACAATGAAACTTTAAAATTATTTTGGATTCTAAGAAGTTGACTCATGTGTTGGATCAGGATTCTCCCACTTTACCAGCTCGTCCATTCGCTGATCAGAGAGCATCCCTTGAGAAGTGGATAGATGATTATAACAAAGCTAGGTATTATATGTTGGGCTTGATGTCTGATGAGCTCCAGTACCAACATGAAGACATTAAGACAAGCCACCAAATATTGGCTCACCTGCAAGAGTTCTTTGATGAACAAAGTCGTGCAGCCAAATATCATGTTACTAGAAGACTTTTTAAGGTTTAAACGCATGATGGGCAATTAGTCTAAGATCATTGCCTGATGATGATCATGTAGGATCTGGTGTGGTGCACCCAAGCCTTGGAGGCCATAGGAGAAGCCAGGGTGTCGGTGCTGGGAGTCTAGAAGGGTGTGAGTCCTAAGGCTAAGATAGGAGTTATCTTTGGTGAGGGTGGAATGTAGCCATGGGTCTCGAGATTCAGGTGTGAGGATCTTGAGGAAGCTTGGTTGGTACTTTGGAGATTTGGGATACAAGATGGAGCAAAGAGCCAGAGCCAAGAAAAAGAATCAGCTAAGAAAGGGACTGGTGCACAGGCAAGCTGGCTCAAATATGCAATTGAGCTGATTCAGGGTACAGTCAAGCCGGCTGTCTCAGACAAACAGAAGATGGTGTTCGGGCATGACGTAGCCAAGCTGGCTTGTCTCCTGAGCTAGCCAGCTCGATGGATGCGAATAGAACTATTCGGGCTTTCTGTTTGATCTTGGATTGGGTTTAATCAAAGGGGGTCTTAAGGCCTGATCCAATAAGATCATAAGAGGTCTAACTAATGTATGGATCGGATTTAGATCCAGTGGATGAGAGCATGTGAGACATATGTACATGGCTCGATGATTGCTTTCATGTATTGGATTAGCTAGAAAAGTTTTTGGTCAGACCTAATAGCTATGTATAAATACATCGGATGTATTAGGATTTCAAGAAGGCTTTGGAATATAGATCTTTTCTTCCTCGAACTCTCTTCTCTCTTCTCTCTTTGGTTCTAACTTTAAGCCATAAGGTGTTGTCCATCTATATTTTATTCTTCTTCATATTTCTGGATTAACACCCAGGTTCGCGCAAGAGATCAGATCTATGACTATAGTTTCGAGCAGCCATAGGTAAAATAATTATTGTCAAAGTAGTACCAATTATTTCAACACTTGGTATCGGAGCTCCGTTGAGCATGAAGGAGTAACAAGATTAGATTTCAGTAGAGATAAGTAACGAGGTTCAGATCTAAGTCTTCCTCTAAGATTCGTGAGAAAGGAAGAGATCACAGGGCTACTATTCACCATCCCTAGTCAAGGTACTTTTTTAGATCCACCTATTTGCTATTTTTTGATTCGGCTTGATCATGGAAAATAGCAGATTGATGGTAACATTTGAGTTTAATGGAAAGAAAAGTTTCATGATGTGGAAGGTTAGGATGGAGGATCTGCTAGCTCAGATGAGGCTAGATTCGACCTTGAAAGATAGGCCAAAGGAAATGACAGATAAGGAGTGTATGTCCTTTGAGAAAAGGTTATGTGTCACATTTAAGACTTGTCTGACAAATGAGGTGCTGTATAACGTATTGGAGGAGAAGACATCCAATAGCTTATGGTCGAGGTTACATCAGTTATACATGGGGAAGAGCATGTGCAATAAGTTGGTGCTGAAGAAGCAACTATACAGCCTTCAGATGTAGGAGGGCAAGGATGTTGTGGGGCATATTCAGTAGTTCGATCGGATGAGCATAGATTTGCTCAACGTTCGGATGGATATCAAAGATGAGGATAAAAATTTATTGCTGCTATGTTTGCTACTCGGGAGCTTCGATCCATTGGTAATGACGTTGCTGTATGGTAAGAAGATGCTGGTGTACGAGAAGATCATATCAATTCTCAGGTCCAACAAGCAGCGAAAAAGGATGATGAAGAGGGAGGTCTTCTAAGAAGGTCTTATGGTTTCAGAGAGGCCAAGGAAAGGAAAGAAAAAGGGTCAGTGAAGGGGCAGTAAGGGGTCCAAGAGATGCTTCAAGTGTGGTGAAGCAAGGCACTTTAAGCGGGAGTGTCTGCTTTGGAAGAAGTGCAAGAGAGGAGAAAGATCTGATTCCATCAATTTAGTCACTGCAAGTGAAGAGTAGGATGTGCTCCTGGTGGTCTTGGAGGAGCCCACGTGGTGCAGTGTATTTGAGATGGCTTCGGATGGGTCTGTAGAGCACGGAGGGTCCGAAGGGGCAGCGATGGTATCCGAGGTATAACGACGAGCTCAGCCCTGCAATAATGAGTGGTTGTCCTCAAGGGACTCGATTATAGAGTCAGCTTCTATAGCATCAAGGGGACTTCGATTTTAGGTGGAGCACTAAACAAAGGTGGCTTAACAAGTGGAGAGAGATGTGACACGAGTTCAGAGCGGATGAGTGTAGGAGAACCAATATCCTAGTACCAATGCCAAAGATGCACAGTTCCAGATGGAGCAGCACGTGGGGAAGGACCGATGAAGTTCTGAGGAAACCTTATTAGGGACTGCAGTAGGTGCCGGCATAGGATTGCTATAGATTTTCTAAGAAAGTCCAGGATAAATGGTGTAGCTACTAAGCAGAAGGGTGCTTACAACTCCAATGGTGGTGCATAAGAGCAAGCCAAGGTCTTCAGCAGTGGAGGTGGTCATCTCAAAAGCCTCAAAGGGAGCTCAGTAGCTGAAAAAAGATGGTAGTGGTAAGGCGTGCATAAAGAGCTATCAGGGCATGCAATGATAGCGGGATCATGTAGCAGAACATTGTCAAGTGTGCCAAGGGTTAGGCATACCAAGATGGAGATTGTAGCATCTATATGGTGTTCCCAAGCCTTGGGGGCCATAGGAGGAGCTAGGGTGTCGGCTTTAGGAGTCTAGGATGGGTGTGAGTCCTAGGGCTAGGACAGGAGTTATCCTAGATGAAGGCAGCATGTAGTCCTGCACGGGTCTCAAGGTTCAAGTGTGAGGATCTTGAGGAGGCTTGGTAGGTGTTTTAGAGATCTGGAATATAAGGTGGAGCAAAGGATCAAAGCCAAGGAAGGAAATTATCCAAGACAGGGGCTGGCACATAGGCAAGCTAGCTTGGATACGCAGCGAAGCTGGTTTGGGCTGAGATCGAGCAGCCTCGAGGCACAGTCGAGCCGACTATCTCAGGCGTGACACAGTCGAGTTGGCTTGGCTCCTGGGCGAGCCAGCTCGACGGGTGCGAATAAAATTGTTAGAGTTTTTTGTTTGGTCTTGGATTGGATTTAATCGAAGGGGGTCTTAAGGCTTGATCCAATAAATTCTTAAGAAGGCTAACTCATGTATGGGTCAGGTTTAGATCCAAGGGATGAGAGCATGTGAGACATATGCACATGGCTTGGTGAGTGCTTTCATGTATTGGGTTAGCCGGAGAAGTTTTGGTTGGACCTAATAGTTATGTTTAAATACATAGGATGTATTAGGGTTTCAAGAGGGCTTTGGAATATAGATCTTTTCTTCCTCAAACTCTCTTCTCTCCTCTCTTTGGTTCCAACTTTAAGTCCTAAGGTGCCACCCATCTATATTTTGTTCTTCTTTATATTTTTGGTTTAACATCTAAGTTCATGCAAGAGATCGGATCTATAACTGTGGTTTCGAGCAGCCGTAGGTAGAACAATTGGTGTCAAAGTAGTACCGATTGTTCCAATAGATCAAGAACTTAGAAGAGCTTGAGAAGCTCGATGTCAAGTTAGATCAGGATCTATAGATTAATATAATTCTACAGTCCTTGATTGATGCTTATGGGCAGTTCATCATGAACTATAATATGCATAAACTTCAGAATACCTTGGCTGAACTTATGAACATGCTAGTTACTGCTGAGCTTCCCATGAAAGATTCTAAAAGCTTGGTACTTATTGTGGAACAGACTTCTTTTAAGAGAAAGTCTTTTGCAAAGAAGAAGAAGACAGCAAAGAAGTAAAAGATGGAAGGTGGGAAGATGAAGAAGGGAGAGCTGAAGAAGAAGGCCGCTGACAAAGGAATGTATTTCCATTGCAATATTGACGGTCATTGGAAGCGGAACTTTCCTTTATACCTGGCCACCCTGAAGAACAAGAAGGAGGCAGGTCCTTCTAGAGGAATGCTCATTATAGAATCTAACCATATGATTTCTTCTACATCTAGTTGGGTGCTTGGCTCTGGTTGTAGTGCTCATTTGTGCACTTCCATGCATGATCTTGAGGAGAGTAGGAGGCTGAGGGATGGTAAGATGATCCTATAGATCGAAAATTGAGCAAGAGTTGCTGCTGTGGTCATAAAAACTTATCCTCTTCGACTACTATCAGGATTAGATTTAGTTCTTAGAGATTATTTTTATGTGCCTACAGCTAGAAGGAATTTGATTTCTATTTCTTGTTTAGCATAGAAAAGCTATGTAATTAGTTTTCTTAAGGACCATTGTAATATTCTTTATAAAAAAAATAAAATTATAAGTAGTTTTCTTAAAAATGGTCTCTATCAGTTACATATTGATGTTTTTATTTTCAATATTGAGCAAAACATGAATGCCAAAGGATTAAAGCAACCTAGGAAAAGTCTAAATGATAGGTATCTGTGGCACCATTGGCTAGGTCATTAGCGGAAGACAGGATTAATAAATTGAAGAAATTTGAGCTATTAAGTCCGTCAACTTCTGAATCATATCCGATTTGTGAATCATGCCTTCATGGCAAAATGACCAAGCTTTCTTTTGTAGGACATGGGGAAAGGGCCACATGCCTATTTATCTTAGTACATACTGATGTGTGTAGTCCATTTGATTTATCGGCTAGAGAAAACTATGTCTACTTCGTCACCTTTATCGATGATTTATCTCGATACGGGTATATATACTTGATGCGACACAAGTCTGAAGCCTTTAAGAAGTTTAAGAAATTCAGACTCAAAGTAGAAAAATAAACAAAAGAACTCATTAAGGTTCTTCAATCAGATTGAGAAGGAGAATACCTTAGTCAGAAATTTCTAGATTATCTCAAAGATAATGGCATAGTCTTACAGTGGACTCCACCGGGAATGCCTTAACTCAATGAAATTTTAGAACGGAGAAATCGGGCCCTATTAGATATGGTCCGATCCATGATGAGCTTCACAAACCATCCTGAGTTTCTTTAGGGACATAGTCTTACGACTGCAATATATTTACTGAATAGGGTTTCCTTTAAAACCATTCCTACCACACCATATGAGATATGTCATGGTAAGAAACCAAGTCTGAGTCATCTCAGAATTTAGGGTTATCCAGCTCATGTCAAAAGACAGCAGGCGGACAAGTTAGAATCAAGGTCATTTAGAGCTTGTTTTATAGGATATCCTAAAGAATTGTTAGGATATTATTTCTACATTTTGAGAAACCATAATATGATTGTGAGTCAACACACCATCTTCTTTGAAAAATAATTTATTCAAGATGGAGGCATCGAAAGGTAGATTAGGCTTGACAAGCAAGTGTCCCAAGAGTCACGAGCCAAGGAACCTATGGAACCTAATTAGATTGAGCCAGTCCAATCATTACCTCCTCTACCTCGTAGATCAGATATGATTTTCCATCCCCCTGAAAGGTACTTAGGTACTATTTTAGAGGACGTAGAGAAAATGTTCCTCATAGAAAATGGGATTCATGGTGATGATCTTAGAACTTATGATGAGGTCATATCAGATAACAACTCCAAGAAATGGTTAGAGGTAATGAAATCAAAAATTGACTCAATGTGCTTGAACCAAGTTTGGACCTTGGTAGATCCACCTGAAGGTATAGTACCTATTAGGTGCAAATGGATCTATAAGAGAAAGATAGGGGCAGAAAGAAATGTGAGGACATTCAAAGCTAGGTTGGTGGTGAAAAGGTATAGTCAGTATGAAGGCATTGACTATCAGGATACCTTCTCGTCAGTAGCCATGCTTAAATCTATCCATACTTTGCTTACTGTTGCAGCCTATTTTGATTACAAAATATAGCAGATGGATGTAAAAATAGCATTCTTAAATAGATATCTAGAGGCATATATCTATATGGAACAGCCATTAGATTTCACATCTAGTGATGCTGATCACAAGGTTTGGAAGCTGCAAATTTCTATATATGGACTTAGCCAAGTATCTCGGAGCTAGAATGCTCATTTTAATGATGTGATCAAATCATTTGGATTCATAAAGAATGAGGAGGAACCATGTGTATTCAAAAAGGTCAGTAGGAGCACTGTTGTCTTTCTCGTACTATATGTAGATGACATCCTCCTACTTGGGAATGATATTTTCATGTTAACTATAGTAAAAATGTGGTTGTCTAAAGAGTTCTCTATGAAAGACCTAGGAGAGGCATCCTTTATTCTAGAAATTAAGATCTATAGGGATGACCGAATAGGATGCTGGGTCTCTCACAGATGATATACATAGAGCAGGTGCTAAAGAGGTTTACCATGAATAACTTCAAGAGGGGATTAGTGCCCATTAGACATGGCATTCATCTCTCCAAGAAGATGTGTCCCAACATACCTGAGGAGATTAAACGCATGAGCAAGATCCCTAATGCTTCGGTAATAAGGAGTCTCATGTACGCCATGCTATGTACACGACCTGATATCACCCATGTTGTGAGTGTTACAAGAATGTATCAATCAAATCCAGGTGAAGAGCATTGGACTTCTATGAAATGTATCTTTAAGTACTTGAGAAGGACTAAGGATATGTTCTTGATTTTTGGTAATGGAGAACTCCAGGTCCAAGTACAGACTCAGATTTTATGTCTGATATAGATGATCAAAAGTTGACATCTGGAAGTCTGTTTGTATGCAATGATGGTGCCGTTAGCTGGAAGAGTTCCAAGTAGACCATGATAGCAGATTCTAACATAGAAGCAGAGTACATCGCTGCATCAAAAGCTGCAAAGAAGGCATTCTAGTACAAGAAGTTCATCACAGAGCTCGAAGTGATACCATCGGATGTCATTTCTCTATATTATGACAATAATGGCGCCATAGCCTTAGCTAAGAAGCTGAGGTCTCATTAGAAATTCAAGAATATCGAGTGGTGATTCTACCTCATCCGTAATTACCTCGAGAAGGATTATGTCAAGTTTAAGAGAGTTGACTCCATGGATAATGCGGCAGATCCACTGACAAAGCTTTTGTGCCAGTAGAAGATTGAAGCCTACCTTGAGAAGATGGGACTTAGATTTGTAGCCAATTGGCTTTACATCAAGTGGGAGTTTGTTAGATGTGTGCCCTAGAAGTCAAATTGGCTTACACTTGTAATACACTTCTAAGAGCAATTTTATAATTTTGACTATAAATTAATAAAAGAGTTATTTTCTATCATAGTGTGTATTTAGAGTATCTATGATACATCTTTTGAGTTAATGATAATGACAACTCATATTTTCAAGAGTTGAAAACTTAAGGCATGAATTTTCATAATTAACTCATAAACTGCTCCGGATCGTAGGATCATCATGAGGATGGTAATCGATCCAGAAGGTTGGTATACCATCGCTACTTTAGGATAGATGAGTCTTGAGTCTAGGGTGTAGAGACACCGAAGCGAGTGTACAGATACTCATTAGAGAACAAGGACATTGAGCGTGACCACCTCGAGTGGTCATAAGGAAGTCTACCTACATATCAATGACTAGCTCGATGCTGTTGTGGTGTGTCTGGTTCTTTGACCTGAGGTGCATTAGGCAATTCATCTTAAGGATGTTATAGTTTGACTACACCATAACTCGGACTCGTAGCCATTCAAAATTATGAGATGTATGTTGGCTATAGCATGTTAATTGTAGGAATTGGATTGCACCAATAGGAGATCTATCTACATCGATAGATGAGGAGTAGTCCTATGATGATCATGAGAATTGAGTCCATAAGCCCATGGCCATGGCAGAGTGAAGATGATAGAAAGAGTTTCTATTAGGATTTCACATTGGACTCAAATCGAATGATTAATTCATATGATGGATATTGGGTTTGACGAGTTCACCTTAACCTTAATCTTGTCGGGGCTTAAGATGGAAGAACCCAATCACATAGGTACTTGCACCAAGAGATTCACTTTTAGTTTTGATGGGTTGCCACCATATACTACTAGGTGTTACTATTGGATTTTGTGAGCAATTAGAATGATTTTAATGAACAATCATTCTAATTATATGAATCAAAAAAGTTTTGATCCATCAAAAGGTATTTCGATGATGTCGATGATGGAGATCATGACATGTCTCAATATCATACAAAATTGAATCTAATTGGATCAAACAAATAAGGGTTTGGGTCTACATGTCATCAATTGTGCTAGCCCAGTTCAATTAATTTGGATTAGATCCAATCAGGTTCAAGATAATTATGCTAGCATACGATTGAGCCTGACTTTCTTCTTTTGTAATCTTTCTGATTCATCGCAACCAAGTCAAAATTGATTTGACTCATTTCTATATCTTGAATAAATTTATTTTCATTTTATTGAAATCTATCTAGATCAGATTAATTATAGAAATTAAATTCATTCATAGTGCAATTGGACTAAGGTCAAAAGTTGACCTAATTGATACAATTAAGGGTCATAGGATCCAGTGCTTTTAGAAAATTCTTTGAAAATAATTTTGCTCTAAGTTTTGAATATGTCATAGGGCTTGAGTCATAATTTGGGTGTGCCAAATTTCATGATTTTTGGAGGTGCCTAGACTAAGTTATGATAGAGTTTGATTTGGATCAAACTCTTGAAGAAAGAGTCCTAAGCGGAATGGACTCTTCCTTATCTGTTCATGCCGCCCCCTTTTTGATGGCTTTTTGGTAGGAAAACTAGATAGGATCTAGTTCTCTACATGCAGAATAATTCTAAAAGTCCCTTTGATAAAATAATTAGTTATTTTGGTCAAAGAATGACTCACTTATGGTGTTGGCTTTTGATATAAATTCCTTTATGACATATTGTTTTCACGTATGATTTTATTTCTTCGACCCAAAGGCTGCCATCCCAAGAGATATCCATGCCCCCTCTGATCCTCTCTCTCCCCCTCTTCTACATGCCAATAAGTTGGGTGCAAATTTGAGAAGATGATCCAATCAAATTTGTGAAAAGTTCAGCATCTACGTGATGGTGTTCGTGAGATGGACATGCTGCCTTTAGAAATTATTTTGAAGGACTTACATATCAGATTCAGATCTAATCTTTGGAGAAAAGATTCATGAGAAGAAGACATCCAGATCCTACCTTAGTAGATATTGGTAGAGGCTGGGCATGTGTGTGGCTCATTCCAGGACCTCAGAAAAGATCAGGATCATCATAGGATAATCAGATTATCCAAACAATGTATGAAATTAAATTTAATTAAATTTTTAATATTAGATCATCATGATTAGATCTGAAAACTCTTAGATCTAATCAGATCATAAAAATTTTTTAGAAAAATTCATCCTAGATCTGATTAGATCTGCACGATCCTATGATGAAAAATCAGATTTTTCTTCAAATATTTTCATAAATGATCCATTGGTCCTTATATTTCTCAAATACTTTAGAATTATCTTTACAACCTTCTAGTGATTCTCATCCAAATCAGACTGGTATCTACACACTACCCCTAATGAGTATGATGCATCTAGTTTCGTACATGTCATGGCATATATAATAGAATCTACTACCATAGCATATGGTATTCTACTCGTATGCTCTCTCTTAAAGAGTTGTCAGACTATCCTTCTTCGAGAGAGAAATTTCATGGCCTATTGAAAGATAGCCTTTCTTGGAATTCATCATGCTGAACCACTTCAACAAGTATCGATGTACGTAGACTGGGATAACCTAAGCAATCTCTTAGATCTATCTTTATAGATCTTCATCCCTAGGATGTAAAAAGCTTCTTCCACATTTTTTATGGAGAATTGAGATGACAGCCAAACCTTTATTCCCTATAATATAGGGATATCATTTTTGATTAAGAGAATATCATCCACATACAATACAAAAAATACTACTACAGAACCATTTGCCAATTTATATACGTAGTGTTCCTCTTCATTCTTAATGAAGCTATATGTTTTGATCACCTTATCAAAACACATATTCCAACTCTAAGAAGCCTGCTTCAATCCATAAATAGATCTTTGAAGCTTGCATACCTTGGACTCATCTATGGATGTGAACCCCACAGACTATATCATATACATCTCTTGTAGACCCACTAACTGGCATCACCTCGCTCTGATACCAAATGTTGAAAATCATGGTACCATTCGAATACCAATCATCCTGACATCACAAGCCCGATACCATGTTGTGGAAGCTCCAGATCTTTAACATGGATATGAAAAGACCTATGACATTTTCTATGGGCAGTAAACCATCGATCCTCACTTGGATCTGTGATAGGATGCCTCCCTCCTTGGGCTTGAAGGAGGTGCCCCCCTCTCTAGGGCTTGTTCAAGAATCCTAGGGTAGCAACACTAGAGAGAAGAGAGAAGAGAGAATAGAGGAAGAAAAGATCTGTATTCCACTTCTTAATGAAATTCTAATATAATTTATGTATTTATACATAGCCATTAGGCCCAACCAAAAAACTCTCCTAGCTAACCCAATACCTGAAAGTACTCACCGAGCCCATCTACACCCATGTCTCCCATGCTCTCATCCCCTGGATCTAGACCCGACCTATACATGAGTTATCCCCCTTAATGTTAGATATGTGTGCCCTAGAAGCCAGAATTGACTGATACTTATAATACACTTCTAGGAGCAAAATTATAATTTTGACTATAAATAATAAAATAGGTTATATTCTATCATAAATCTGTATTTAGTGTCTGTGATACATTCCTTGAGTTAGTGGTAATGATAATTCTTATTTCCAAGAGTTGAAAATTTAAGACAAAAATTTTCATTATTAACTCATAAAATGCTCCTAACCATAGGATCATCATAAGGATGGTGATTAATCTGGAAGGCTAATATACATTCGCTTCTTTATAGTAGATGAGTCTTGAGTCTACATTGTGGAGATACCGGAGTGAGAGTACAGGTACTCGTTAGAGAATGAGGGTACTGAGCGTGACCACCTCGAGCAGTCATAAGGAAGTCTACCTTCTCGTTGATGACTGACTCAAAACTTTAATGGTGTGTCTAATTCTTTGATCTGAGGTGCATCGACAGTTTATCTTGAGGGTGTTATAGTTTGACTACACCAAAACTCAATCTCCTAGCCATTCGGAATCCTGAGGTATATGTTGGCTATAGCATGTTCATTATAGGAATTGAATTGCACCAAGAGGGAATATATCTACCTCGGTAGATGAGGAGCAGTCCTATGATGATCATGAGAATCAATTCCATAAGCCTATGGCCACGGCAGAGTGAAATAATAGAAAGAGTTTCTATTAAGGTTTTCACATTGGACTTGAATCAAATGATTAAATCATATGATAGAAATTAGAGTTTGACGAGTTCACCTTAACCTAATCTGATCGGGGCTCAAGATAGAAGAACTTAATCACATAAGTAGCTACATGGAGAGGTTCATTTTCAATTTTGATGGGTTGCCACCATATACTACTAGGTGTCACTAGTGGATTTTGAGAGTAATTAGAATGATTTAGATGACCATCGAAAGGAGTTTTGATGATGTCGATGATCGAGATCATGACATATCCCATTACCATACAGAACTGAACCTAACTGGATCACACAAACAAGGGTTTGGATCTGGATATCATCAATTAGACTAACCCAGTTCAATTGATTTGAATTAGATTTAATTAGGTTCAAAAAAATCATGCTAGCACATGATTGAGCCTAACGTTCTCCTTTTATTATCATTAAAAGTTATGTCAACTGAGCTAAATGAGTTTATGCTCACTTAGGTACCTTTACTTGGTTTGACTGGAGCTTGTCTAGGTCAGAAAAGAGTTGTCTTAATTTATAAGATAAATTTGAGGCAATACCTACCATTTTTCATCACCTGCTAATTTTTGTCCTTTGACTTTGGTCAAATATTGACCTTTGATACTTAGACATTTGCCCATATGTCATGCACCTATTGGAGAGCAGATAGGGGCTTGTCCCCTTGCTAGAATTTTGAAAGGAGGGGGTGCATGCCCAGTGAGGCGTGCGCCCATGGATAGGGACGCCTGGAGTCCCATACGGATGGAACTCCAGGTTGCTTCTTGGTTTCTACTTAGGTGGCCCATAACTATGGACTTTGATCAGTCTTAGGCACCATCTAAGGATGAATTAGAGGGGCACTCATCTGATTGGATCAGGTGATGTCATCCCATCAATCAAATTTAGATCTGATTGCATGAAGCAACGTGATTGGCCGGAATGATGTGGCACTATATGGCGCAGCAGGATCTATATAAACCCAATCTGCACCCAACTTTTATAGAGTTTTCTCCTGGCCATGCTCTAAGGCTATCCCTCTCCCTTCTCTATGCCATCATCTGGTCATCTCTCTCCTCTCCACGCCCAAGGCAAGTTGGGCTCCAGTTTGGTGCGATCTAGGCAAGAAAAAGCTGACGAGAAAGGAAGAAGGCAGCATTGCTGTAGAGACGACAATAGATCTTCAAAAAAAAATTTTGAAGATCCTCCTAATCAGATCTAGATCTAATTTTTGAAGAGATGATAAAGAAGGAGAAGATCTACAGATTTAGCCTAAGTGGATACTGGTAGAGGTCAGGTGCTTGCATGGCTAGATCCAAAATCACAGGCAATCAACAAGATCATCAAAGGGTAATTAGATTACCCAACATCAAGTTATAAATTAAATTAGATTTAATTTATTTTTATTTTATTTATTAGATCTATAAAATTAAATCTAAAATATATTAAAGCTAATTTAGATACATGAGAGAAATTTTTGAAATATCTCTCTTGATCCAATCAGATCTGAACGAACCTGATCCGAAAAATCAAGATTTTTCCTTCAATTGGTATCAGAGCCAGGTTCTCTAAATTATTTAGGTCTAATTTTTATTTATTTTTGATCTAAAAATTTGGTGATTTTAGGTGTCAAATGAGATGTGATTAGATCTAAAATCAAAAAAATTAAAATTAAATAATATAGATCTAAGTTCTACAATATGCATGACAAGTTGCAAAATAGAATAGTTCTATACGTAGTCTTGCATAATCATGATTTATTTTGATTAAATTATGATTTTAGATCTATTTATTTTTTATTTTTTGATGATTATAAATATTATAATAAGTTTAAAAAATAAAAAATAAAATTATTTAAGTTTTAGATCATATGAGATGTGATGCATGCATATTTAGACTAGTTGTAGAATAGTTCTACATAATTGTCTAGATTAAAATTTATTTTTATGTGATCAATTTAAATCTAATTGTTTAAATAATTATAAGATAATTTAAGTCTAAAAAAATATGCATGATATGATACATGAGATGTTTGCGAAATATGTATTGAGTTAGATCAATTTTTATATGAGATATATGACGTAGATCTAACTAGTTTTATAGATTTATATTTCTGATTAAGGCATTCCCCTTGGTCGTCCGATCATAAGAACAAAGTAGGATTTAAATGCCCTCACCTTCCATTTGATTGGGTGTTCTTATGATGTGTAGGGGTGCTGCACATTCATCCTTAATCAAAAATCAAAAAATTATTTTCTGCAAAACCCTAGATCTTGAAATCCTAGGATTTTATTTACATATTTTGTTTGTGAACCCTAAACTTAATTTAGAATTAAGATTATGAAATATATGTTGGGTCTAAAATTAAGAATTTCAGATCTAAGACATATTCATAAAATTGAGTTCGAGCTTGGGTAGATCAATTAGGTCTAAGCGGTTGATCAAATCGAATCAAGAGTTGGTTAGATAGGATCAATAGTGCTTAAATTGATCGACCTAATAGGATTAAGTCTGGGTCAAGATCGAGTCACGTGAGTGATCGATCAAGCTAAGACCTAATTAGGCTTAGTAGTTAAAGTCTGGATTGTAGACTAACCTGATTGGTTCTGGCTCAATAATTTGATATCTAAGGTAAGTTTGGCAGATACGACCGACTAATTTTTAATTGGGAGCTACTCGACTCGAATACATTCTTGTCGAGTTAATGGCATATCCCTTCCATCGGTCTTACTTATCTGGCCATATTTGTTGGCTTAGTTTTAATCTAAGGTGGTCAATAATCCGAGCTAACCCATGCCACTAGGTTAGTCATAATGGTTATAACTATGTCAAGTCTAGTTTAATGAGACCTAAATCAAATCTTCCTAAGAAAAGATTAAGTCTAAGGTCTTCCACAACTGTAGATGTGCGGGGCCCTTTTCAAAGTTGAATGTTCTCGATTGGTTATAGTGGTTCAGTTGCACTGGAAAGATACAACCATATCTATTAGGCATTGGATGCTATGGGCTGGCTGGAGGAAGGATTGGGCTCAATATTTAGGATACGGTGAGAGACTCAATTAGGAATCCAATCTATACAAATGGTAGGTCTAACTTAACTAAGGAGTCGATCAATATTTTAGGCATGGTGAGATTCATGAATTAGAGACCAAGTTTGAGTGCACCATGATTAGAGAATCATTGAACAAGAGTTGTTCACTCATTGGCTAATCCTGAAGGAAAATCCTGATTTTATGGATCAGATTTATTCAGATCTAATCGAATCGAGAGATATATTTCAAAAAAAAATTTCTTTGATCTAGATCAAATCTGGGATACTTCAGATCTAATCTTTATTATTTTAATAATTAAAATAAATTTAGATAAATTAAATCAAATTTAATTTACCTTAATGTAAGGTAATCCTATTACCCATTGATGATCCTGTAAGCAGCGAAAGGTTCTGAATCTAGCCATGCAAGTGCCTGGCCTCTATCGGTATCTACTCAGGCTGAATCTGGAGATCCTCTTCTTCTCTATCACATCTCCAAAAATCAGATCTGAATCTAATTTGGAGGATCTTCAAAACACCTCTCGAAGATCAGCAGTTATCCTTTGCAGCAGCGCAGCCTTCTAGCTTTCTGTCGCCTTTCTCTTGTCTGGATTGCACCAACCAAGATCCCAAACCACTTTGGGCATGGAGAGGAGAGGGAGAAGATGGGCTTGGCATGGAGGAGGAGGAGAGAACCAGCCTTGGGTTATGGGATTTCTCAATGCTCTTTGGGTTGGGTGTAGGGTCTTATTTATAGACTATGCGTGATCCAACTCCTCTTCTTCCCAACCAATCACAACCCTTTGTGAAATCAGATCTAAATCCGATGGTGGAATAGAGTCCCTTGGATTCC
>QRFJ01007609.1:0-24039 GCA_006176705.1 Cocos nucifera
AAATCCTGATTTCCCGGTCCAGGTTCGTTCAGATCTGATTAGATCAAGAGATATATTACAAAAATTTTCTCTTGATCTCAATCAGATCTTGATATGTTTCAGATCTGATTCTTATTATTTTAATAAATAAAATAAAATAAGATAAATTAAATCAAATTTAATTTACCTGATTTGGGTAATCCTATTACCCTGTAGATGATCCTGATTGCAGCGGAAGGTTCTGGATCTTAGCCACACAAGCGCCTGGCCTCTACCGGTATCCACTCGGGTTGGATCTGGAGATCCTCTTCTTCTCTATCACACCTCCAAAAATTAGATCTGGATCTGATCTGGAGGATCTTCAAAACTCTTTTGAAGATCTGCAGTCGTCCTTTTGCAGCAGCGCAGCCTTCTTGCTTTTGATCGCCTTTCCTTGATCTGAATCGCACCAAACTAAGTCCAAAATACTTTTGGACGTGGAGAGCAAGGGGAGAAGAGACTATGGCATGGAGAAGGAGGGGAGAGGCAGCCTTGGGGCGTGCAAAATCTCTCTTTCACTTAGAATTAGGGTTGGGCGCAGGGTCTTATTTATAGACCTCTTGTGATCCAACTCCTCTTCCTCTCAACCAATCACAACCCTTTGTGAAATCAGATCTAAATCTGATTGGTTGGAATAGAGACCCCTGGATTCCTCCTTAGATGGCGCCTAAGACCAGTCAAACTGGATTCTTAGTAGAACTCTGATTGGAATCCAAAAGGGAGGTGGAGTCCTTGTCCAACAAGGACTCCTAGGCGCCTCCTACTTGGGCTCACGCCACCCTTGGCGTGCGCCCTTCTCCTTGCCAGGTTCTAGCAGGGGGACAAGCCCCCACCAGCTCTCCAATAGGTGCATGACATGTGGTCAAAAGTCAAAGGGTCAATGGTCAACGTTTGACCAGTCAAAGGTAGACTTTTGACCAAAGTCAAAAGAACAAGAAATTGGCAGGTGACCAAAAATGGCAGGTAATTGTCTTCAATTTATCTCATAAATTAAGACAACCCTTTTCTTGACCTGGACAACCTCCAGTCAGACCATAATGAAAGATACTCTGATTGAGCACAAACTCCTTTGGCTCAGTCGAGGATGACTTATTTAATGATAGTAAAAGAAGAACATTAGGTTCAATCGATGTGCTAGCACGATTTTCTTGAACCTAATTGAATCTCAATTCAGATTAATTGAACTAGGGTTAGTTCCAATTGATGATCATCCAGATTCCAAATCCTTTATTTGTGTGACCTAGTTAGGTTCAGTTCTGTATGGTAATGGGAATATGTCATGATCTCTATCATCGACATCCTCGAAACTACCTTCTCGATGGATTAGAACTCTTTCTGATTCAGAACAGCTAGAATGATCGATCATCTAAATCATTCTAATTGCTCCCAAAATCCACCAGCGACACCTAGCAGTATATGGTGGCAACCTATCAGAAGCTAGAAATGCGAACCTCTTGGTGCAGCTACCTATGTGATTAAGTTCTTCTATCTTGAGCCCCGATCAGATTAGGGTTAAGGTGAACTCATCAAATCCTAGTTTCTTTGTCATATGATGTTAATCATTTTGATTCAAGTCTGATGTGAAAATTCTAAATAGAAACTCTTTCTATTATTTCACTCTACCATGGCCATGGACTTTCTGGACTTGATTCTCATGATCATCATAGGGCTGCTCCTCTTCTATCGAGGTAGATAGATTTCCTCTTGATGCAATCCAATTCCTATAATGAACATGCTATAGCCAACATACACCTCAAGATTCTGAATGGCTAGGAGATCGAGTCATGGTGTAGTCAAACTATAACACCCTCAGGGTGAACTATCGATGCACCTCAGGTTAAAGAATCAGACACATGACTATAGCTTCGAGCTAGTAATTAACGAGAAGGTAGACTTCCTTATAACTGCTTGAGGTGGTCACGCTCAGTACCCTCATTTTCTATCGAGTACCTGTACTCTCACTCTAGTGTCTCTATACCGTAGACTCAAGACTCATCTATTATAAAGAAGTGATTGTAAACCAACCTTCTAGATCAATCATCATCCTCATGATGATTCTATGGTCAGGAGCATTTTATGAGTTAATAACAAAAATTCATGTCTTAAATTTTCAACTCTTGAAAATATGAATTATCATTACCATTAACTCAAAGGATATATCACAGACACTAAATACACATGTGTGATAGAAAATAACCCATTTCATTAATTATAGTCAAAATTACAATTTTACCCCTAGATGTGTATGACAAGTGTCAGCCAATTCTGGCTTCTAGGGCACATATATCTAACACACAGATGAGCACTAGAACCAGAGTCAAGCACCCAACTGGATGCAGAAGAAACCGTAAGGTTAGACTCAATAACGAGCATACCTCCAGAAGGACCTTCCTTCTTGTTCTTCAGGGTGGCCAGGTAAGTAGGGCAGTTCCGCTTCCAATGGCCGTCGCTGTTGCAATGGAAACACTTTCCTTTGCCATCGACCTTCTTCTTCGGTTCTGCCTTCTTCTTCTTTGATCCTTCTACCTTTTGCTTTTTCACAGACTTCTTTTCTTTCCATAAGACTTTCTTTTGGAAGAAGTCCGTTCCATAGCAAGAACTGAGCCTTTAGAACCTTTCATAGAAAGCTCAGCGGTAACCAGCATATTCATCAACTTCGGCCAAGGAATTTTGAAGTTTATGCATGTGGTAATTCATGATGAATTGCCCATATGCATCAGTCAAGGATTGCAGAATAATATCATTCTGCAGAATCCAAGTCCAACTTCACACCGAGCTTCTCAAGCTCTTCCATGTCCTTGATCATTGTCAGACAGTGATCTTGGACTGACTGCCCATCACGCATCTTAGCCTTAAAAAGTCATTTCGTGACTTGATATTTGGCTGCGCGACTCTGTTCACCAAACATCTCCTGCAGGTGAGCCAACATTTGGCGAGCAGTCCCGATATCTTCATGTTGGCGCTGGAGCTCATCAGACATCGAGCCCAACATGTAGTATCTGGCCTTATTATCTTCGTCAATCCATTTTTCCAGAGACGCTCTCTGTTCAGTGGATGGACGAGCTGGTAAGGTGGGAGGGTCCTGGTCCAAAACATGTGTTAACTTCTCTGAACCCAAAATAATTTTGTAGTTCCTGAGCCAATCTTTATAATTGGGTCCAGTCAGTCTATGTGTGTCTAGGATACGTGCCAATGGGTTGGACGCAGACATTTTCCTGTAGAGAGTCAAAGATTCTAGTTAGATACTGTAATTTTGACTTGACCAATTTATTTAGGGATTTTATTTTTAAACAAATTAGCTCCCACTATTTTCTCGGATCCCTACACTCCCTCTGTAGAGATGCAAAATCTCCATGATTGAATGATTTCTAGTGGGTGGTGCGGTCTCACCAACTGACTCATCACCTCACCTAACAGTTATTGGTGATGGGTTAGCCAATGAGTGAACAACTCTTGTTCAATGATTCTCTAATCATGGTGCACCCAAACTTGGTCTCTAATTCATGAATCTCACCGTATCCGGAATATTGATCCACTCCTTAGTTAAGTCAGACCCACCATTTGCATAGACTGGGTTCCTAATTGGGTCTCTCACCGTATCCGGAATATTGAGCCCAACTCATCCTCCAGCCCATAGCATCCAATGCCTAATAGACATGGTTGCATCTTCCCGGTGCAACTGAGCCACTGTATCCAGCCGAGAACAATCAACCCCGGGAAGGGCCCGCACATCTACAATGGTGGAAGACCTCGGACTTAATCTTTTCTTAGGGAGAATTGATTCAGGTCTCATTAAACTAGACTTGGCTTAGTCATAAACAATTATGACTAACCTAGTGGCATGGGTTAGCTCGGATTATTGACCACCTCAGATCAGAACTGTGTCAACAGATATGGCCAGGTAAGTGAGATCCGGTGGAAGGAATATGCCATTAACTCGCACAAGAACGCATTCAGGTCGAGTAGCTTCCAATTAAAAACCAGTCGGTCGTCTGTGCCAAACTTACCTTAGACACCAAATTGTTGAGTCAGAACCAATTGGGTTAGCCTACAATCCAGACTCTAACCTCTGAGCCTAATTAGGTCTTGCTTGATCGTGACTCGATCTTGACCCAGACTTAATCCTATTAGGCTGGTCAATTTAAGCATTGTTGATCCCATCTAACCAACTCTTGATTCGGTTTGATCAACCGCTTAGACCTAATTGAGCTACCCAAGCCCGAACCCAGTATTATGAATATGTCTTAGATCTAAAATTCTCAATTTTAGACCTAATTAATATTCCATAAACTTAATTCTTAATTAAGTAGGGTTCATAAATAAAATATGCACAATAAATCCTAGGGTTTCAGGATCTAGGGTTTTGCAGAAAGTAAGTTTTGGGTTTCTGATTAAGGACGAACACGCAGCACCCCTACACGTCATAAGAACACCCCATCGAATGGGAAGAGAGGGCCTTTAAACCCTTCTTCGTTCTTATGACCGGACGGCCAAGAGGAACACCTTAATCAGGAACATGTAAATCTACAAAACAGTTAATTAGATCTATATCATATATCTCATATACAAATTTAGATCTAATCATGGCATATTTTGCATACATCTCATGTATCGAAATCATGCATATTTTCAGATCTAAATTATCTCATAATAATCTAAAAAATTAGATTTAAATTGATCTAATAAATTCTAATCTAGACAATTATGTAGAACTATTCTACAACTAGTCTAGTCATGCATCTATCATATCTCATATGATATTTAAAATTAAATAATTTTTATTTGCTGTTTATCAGATGTTATTATAACACTTATAATATCAGAAAATAGTAAATAAGAAGATCTAAAAATATGATTTAATCATATTAAATCAAAAACATGCAAAACTATTCTATAGAACTATTCTATTCTTAGAACTAGTCATGCATATCTTCATGTTCTTAGATCCAAATCATTTAATTTTAATTTTTTTGATTTCAGATCTGATCACATCTCATGTGACATCTGAAATCAAGAAAAATCACTTTATTTTCTAATTAAAATAAAATTAAAATCAGATCTAAACAATTTTAGAACCTGGCTCTGATACCAGTTGAAGGGAAATCCTGATTTCCCGGTCCAGGTTCGTCCAGATCTGATTAGATCAAGAGATATATTTTTCAAAAATTTTCTCTTGATCTCAATCAGATCTTGATATGTTTCAGATCTAATTCTTATTATTTTAATAAATAAAATAAAACAAGATAAATTAAATCAAATTTAATTTACCTGATTTGGGTAATCCTATTACCCTGTAGATGATCCTGATTGCAGCGGAAGGTTCTGGATCTTAGCCACGCAAGCGCCTGGCCTCTACCGGTATCCACTCGGGTTGGATCTGGAGATCCTCTTCTTCTCTATCACACCTCCAAAAATCAGATCTGGATCTGATCTGGAGGATCTTCAAAACTCTTTTGAAGATCTGCAGTCGTCCTTTTGCAGCAGCGCAGCCTTCTTGCTTTTGATCGCCTTTCCTTGATCTGAATCGCACCAACCTAAGTCCAAAACACCTTTTGGACGTGGAGAGGAAGGGGAGAAGAGAGGTATTGGCATGGAGAAGGAGGGGAGAGGCAGCCTTGGGGCATGGGAAATCTCTATTGATTTCACTTTCACTTAAATTGAGTTGGGCGCAGGGTCTTATTTATAGACCTCTTGTGATCCAACTCCTCTTCCTTCCCAACCAATCACAACCCTTTGTGAAATCAGATCTAAATCTGATTGGTGGAAATAGAGTCCCCTGGATTCCTCCTTAGAGGGCGCCTAAGACCAGTCAAAGTTGGATTCTTAGGAGAACTCTGAATTGGAATCCAAAAGGGAGATGGAGTCCTTGTCCAACAAGGACTCCTAGGCGCCTCCAACTTGGGCTCACGCCACCCTTGGCGTGCGCCCTTCTCCTTGCCAGGTTCTGGCAGGGGGACAGGCCCCCACCAGCTCTCCAATAGGTGCATGACATGTGGTCAAAAGTCAAAGGGTGAATGGTCAACGTTTGACCAGTCAAAGGTAGACTTTTGACCAAAGTCAAAGAACAAGAAATGGCAGGTGACCAAAAATGGCAGGTAATGTCTTACAAATAAGACAACCTTTTCTGACTTGGACAACCTCCAGTCAGACCATATGAAGGCCTCTGATTGAGCACAAACTCCTTTGGCTCAGTCAGGACAACTTATTTATGATAGTAAAAGAAGAACGTTAGGTTCAATCGAGTGCTAGCACGATTTCCTTGAACCTAATTGAATCTCATTCAGATCAATTGAACTAGATCAGTTCAATTGATGATCACCAGATTCAAACCCTTGTTTGTGTGACCCAGTTAGGTTCAGTTCTGTATGGTAATGGGATATGTCATGATCTCTATCATCGACATCATCGAAACTCCTTTCGATGGATCAGAACTCTTCTGATTCGAACAGCTAGAATGATCGATCATCTAAATCATTCTAATTGCTCCCAAAATCCACCAGTGACACCTAGCAGTATATGGTGGCAACCCATCAGAGCTGAATGCGAACCTCTTGGTGCAGCTACCTGTGTGATTAAGTTCTTCTATCTTGAGCCCCGATCAGATTAGGGTTAAGGTGAACTCGTCAAACCCTAGTCTCTGTCATATGATGTAATCATTCGATTCGAGTCCAATGTGAAAATCTAAATAGAAACTCTTTCTATTATTTCACTCTGCCATGGCCATGGGCTTCTGGACTTGATTCTCATGATCATCATAGGGCTGCTCCTCTACCACCGAGGTAGATAGATTCCATCTTGATGCAATCCAGTTCCTACAATGAACATGCTATAGCCAACATACACCTCAGGGTTCCATATGGCTAGGAGATCGAGTAATGGTGTAGTCAAACTATAACACCCTCAAGGTGAACTGCCGATGCATCTCAGGTCAAAGAACCAGACACACTACTGCAGCATCGAGTCAGTCATTGACGAGAAGGTAGACTCCCTAATGACTACTCGAGGTGGTCACGCTCAGTGCCCTCGTTCTCTAACGAGTACCTGTACTCTCGCTCCGGTGTCTCCACACCGTAGACTCAAGACTCATCTACTAAAGAGAAGCGATTGTACACCAACCTTCCGGATCAATCACCATCCTCGTGATGATCCTATGGTCGGGAGCAGTTTATGAGTTAATAATGATTATTCATGTCTTAAATTTTTAACTCTTGAAAATATGAATTATCATTACCATTAACTCAAAGGATGTATCACAGACACTAAATACACATGTGTGATAGAAAATAACCCATTTCATTAATTATAGTCAAAATTATAATTTTACCCCTAGAAGTGTATTACAAGTGTCAGCCAATTCTGGCTTCTAGGGCACATATATCTAACAATAGAACTGAACCTAACTGTGTCACACAAATAAGGGTTTGAATCTGGTGATCATCAATTGAACTGATCCAGTTCAATTGATCTGAATGAGATTCAATTAGGTTCAAGAAAATCGTGCTAGCACTCGATTAAACCTAACGTTCTTCTTTTACTATCATAAATAGTTGTCCTGACTGAACCAAAGGAGTTTGTGCTCATTTAGGGTCCTTCGCTTTGTCTGACTAGAGCTTGTCCAAGTCAAAAAAGGTTGTCTTATTTTGTAAGACATTACCTACCATTTTTGGTCACCTGCCATTTCTCATCCTTTGACTTTGGTCAAAAGTTGACCTTTGACTGGTCAAATGTTGACCATTGACTCTCTGACTTTTGTCCACGTGTCATGCACCTATTGGAGGGCTGGTGGGGGCTTGTCCCCCTATCAGAACCTGGCAAGGAGGAGGGCACACGCCACCCTTGGTGTGTGCCCAAGCTGGAGGTGCCCAAGAGTCCCTATTGGACAGGGACTCCATCTCCCTTTTGAATTCCAATTAGAGTTCTCCTAAGAACCAACTTTGACTAGTCTTAGGCACCCTCTAAGAAGGAATCCAGGGGACTCTATTCCCACTAATCAGATTTAGATCTGATTTCACAAAGAGTTGTGATTGGTTTGGAAGAGGAGGAGTTGGATCACAGACAGTCTACAAATAAGACCCTGCGCCCAACTCAAATTAAGATTGGAAATCACAATTCTCCAAGCTCCAAGGCTGCTTCTCCTCTCCTTCTCCATGCTAAACCCACCTTCTCCCTCTCTTCTTCACGTCCAAAAAGAGTTTTGGACCTTGGTTGGTGCGATCTAGATAAGAGAAAGGCGATTGAAAGCTAGAAGGCTGCGCTGCTACAAAGGACAACTGCTGATCTTCAAAAGAAGTTTTGAAGATCCTCCAGATCAGAACTAGATCTAATTTTTAGAGACATTATAGAGAAGAAGAGGATCTCTAGATCCAACCTGAGTGGATATCTGTAGAGACCAAACACTTGCGTGGCTAGATCCAGAACCTTCCACTGCTTACAGGATCATCAACGGGTAATAAGATTACGCACTTCACGGTAAATTAAATTTGATTTAATTTATCTAATTTTATTTTAATTATTAAAATAATAAGAATCAAATCTAAAACATCTCAGATCTGATCTAGATCAAAAAAAAAAATTTTGAAATATATCTCTTGATCTGATCAGATCTGAATAAACCTGATCCGAAAAATCAGGATTTTTCTTCAAAAGGATGCTAGGACTTTCACAGAAGATGTACATAGAGGAAGTACTAAAGAGGTTTAGTGTGAAAAACTCTAAGAGGGAATTAATACCCTTCAGACATGGTATTCATCTTTTCAAGAAGATGTGCCCTAGCACACCTGAGGAAATAGAATACATGAGCAAGATCCCTTATGCTTCTGCAATAGGGAGCCTCATGTATGCCATGCTATGTACATGACTTGATATAGCCCATGCTGTGAGTGTCACAAGCAGATATCAGTCAAATCCAGGTGAAGAACACTGAACTTCTGTGAAATGTATCCTTAAGTACTTGAGAAAAACTAAGAATATGATGTTGGTCTTTGCTAATGGAGAACTCCAAGTCCGGGGATACACAGACTCGGATTTTATGTCCGATGTAGTTGATCGAAAGTTGACATCTGGAAGTCTGTTTGTGTGCAATGGTGGTGCTGTTAGCTAGAAGAGTTTCAAGCAAACCATGATAGCAGATTCCATCATGGAAGCAGAATATATCGCTGCATCAAAGGCTGCAAAGGAAGCATTCTGGTATAAAAAGTTTGCTATAGAAATCGGAGTAATGCCATCAGATGCCATTCCTCTATACTGCGATAACAATGGCACCATAGCCCTTGCTAAGGAGGTAAGGTCTCACCAAAAATTTAAGCACATTGAGCGGCGATACCACCTCATCCGCGATTACCGCAAGAAGGGTTACGTCGAGGTCAAGAGAGTTGACTCCACAAACAATGTGGCAGACCCGCTTACAAAGTCGTTGGGCTAGCAGAAGATCGAAGCCCACCTTGAGAAGATGGGACTTAGACATGTAGCCAATTGGCTTTAGGACAAGTGGGTGATTGTTAGATATATGTGCTCCAGAAGCCAGAATTGGCTAACACTTGTAACACACTTCTAGGGGCAAAATTGTAATTTTGACTAAAATCAATAAAATGGGTTATTTTCTATCACATATGTGTATTTAGTCTCTGTGATACATCCTTTGAGTTAATGATAATGATAATTCATATTTTCAAGAGTTGAAAATTTAAGACATGAATAATCATTATTAACTCAAAAATGCTCCCGACCATAGGATCATCACGAGGATGGTGATTGATCCAGAAGGTTGGTGTACAATCATTTTTCTTTAGCAGATGAGTCTTGAGTCTACGGTGTAGAGACATCAGAGCGAGAGTACAAGTATTCGTTAGAGAACGAGGGCACTGAGCATGACCACCTCGAGTAGTCATTGGAAGTCTACCTTCTC
Organism: Cocos nucifera; assembly: GCA_006176705.1. Lineage (NCBI taxonomy): Eukaryota > Viridiplantae > Streptophyta > Magnoliopsida > Arecales > Arecaceae > Cocos > Cocos nucifera. The sequence continues at coordinate 9,923 of QRFJ01007609.1, forward strand.
GGCAATGACTAACTCGATGCTGCAGTGATGTGTCTGGTTCTTTGACCTGAGGTGCATCGGCAGTTTACCTTGAGGGTGTTATAGTTTGACTACACCATAACTCGGTCTCCTAGCCATACGGAACCCTGAGGTGTATGTTAGCTATAGCATGTTCATTGTTGGAACTGGATCGCATCAAGATGGAATCTATCTACCTCGATGGTAGAGGAGCAGCCCTATGATGATCATGAGAATCAAGTCTAGAAGCCCATGGCCATGGCAGAGTGAAATAATAGAAAGAGTTTCTATTTAGGATTTCACATCGAACTTGAATCGAATGATTGCATCATATGACAAAGACTAGAGTTTGATAAGTTCACCTAAACTCTAAACTGATCGGGGCTCAAGATAGAAGAACTTAATCACACAAGTAGCTGCATCAAGAGGTTCACATTCAGCTCTGATGGGTTGCCACCATATGCTGCTAGATGTCACTAGTGGATTTTGGGAGCAATTAGAATGATTTAGATGATCGATCATTCTAGCTGTTTGAATCAGAAGAGTTCTGATCCATCGAAAGGAGTTTCGATGATGCTGATAATAGAGATTGTTGGTGCAGAAACTCATCATCATCGGAGTCGAGGCCGCTGAGATCTTCGTTGGGACCTGCAAAATGAAGTCCCATCCGAAGTTGGTGGGGGGTGGCTCCGGTAGGACCCTCCGACGGTCAAGTCAGTTTTCGACCAACAGGAATGGAGTGCTCGGAATGAGTTCCAGAGCTTAGGGTTGAGGAGGAGAGCTTAGAGAGTCGAGAGTTCAGAGAGCCTAGCCTTGGCATATCTGGAGGGTCCTTTATAGGTGGAGCTTAGTTGATGGCGACAGCCATACCGTCGCATGGAGTTCGGTACGGAGAGGATGGCGTCATCAGACGGTCGGTGATGGCCATACTGGCAAGTCGTGGGCCGCATGGAGTTCGGTATGGAGAGGAAGGCATCGTCAGGGAGTGTGGCATTGCCAGAGATGGTATTCATGTCATCTGGTTTCGTCGCTTGTCGCAGACTGATGGCGACAATTCATCTCGTAGGAGAGTTCGGCAGAAGGGAAGGCAGGGGGAGTTCGACTGGCTGAAGGGTCGGCCATCTGTAGAGTTTGGCTGGCCGAAGGGTCGATCATCTGTAGAGTTTGGCCGAGGGATGGTTGAAGGACTTCAGTTGCTGGTTGGTTCGGCTAAGGCTCGTCTGCTGAGGAGTTCGGTCGCTGAGAGGACTTCGTTGAAGCTCGGCCGCTTGGAGTCGGTCCGAAGGAGTTCGGCCATGGGAGTCCGAAGGAGTTTGGCCATGGGGAGTCCGAAGGAGTTCGACCGCTGAGAGGACTTCGTTGAAGCTCAGCCGCTTGGAGTCGGTCCGAAGGAGTTTGGCCGTGGGAGTCCGAAGGAAGCTCGGTCTCGACGCCGGGAGTCCGGAAGAAGCTCGACCGCTGGGAGTTCGGCTGAAGCCCGTCTGCCGCTACCGGTTGCATTAGGTCGGGTATCGAGCTAGACTTTGGCTAGAGTGGGATTTATCCCCAACACTAGCCCCCCACTCCAAAGTTCGAAAATCGAAGGAAGGGAGTGCAGGAAAGGTGACTGCCGAAGTCTTTTTCTGAGCTCTGTCCTGGTCTGGGCCGAAGCTCGGGGGAGATCCCATCTCCAGCTTGAGGTTGATACAGTTGCTTTATCTAGCCAAGGTCGTTGCTTGCATTAGGACGAGGTTCCCCTCTTGTTCATAACCGAGGCTGGCTCGATCGCTCGAGGTTGTCAATGGTCTTATCTCTAGCCAAGGTCGACATGATAGCTTTCTCTGGCCGATCGATGTTGAAGCTCTCTGGCCGAGGTCGTCGTGGGCCTTATCCCTAGCCAGAGTTGATGCGGGCGCTCTAGCTGAGGTTGATGCGGGCGCTCAGGGGAGATCTCATCTCCTACTGTCGAAGTTGGCCCGGTCCCTCGGGGGAGATCTGATCTCTAGCCGAGGTTGTTGCTTGCGTAAGGACGAGGTTCTCCTCCTATTCCTAACGGGCTGTGGGGGCATATAAGGGCCGCTGTCAGAGCCTCTCCTCCCATCTCATCCTTTGTGAATGAGGCCTTCGCTCAGGAGAGATCGTATCTCTAGTCGAGGTGCTTGGGAGAGATCTTATCTCTTGTCGAGGTGGTTGCTCGGGAGAGATCTCATCTCTAGCCGAGGTTGCCTTTCGGGAGAGATCTTATCTCTGGCCGAACCATCCAGGAGAGATCTTATCTCTGACCGACATTGCTTTTGGGAGAGATCTTATTTTTGGCCGGCATTACTTTTTTGGGAGAGATCTTATCTCTGGTCGAACTGCTCGGAGAGATCTTATCTCTGGTTGGCTTGCTTCTTATCTCTGCCGGAGAGATCTTATCTCTGGCCGGCGTTGCTTTTGGGGAGAGATCTTATCTCTGGCCGGGTTGCTTTTCGGAAGAGATCTTATCTCTGGCCGAACTGCTCGGAGAGATCTTATCTCTAGCCGAGGTTGCTTTTCGGGAGAGATCTTATCTCTGGCCGAACCATCCGGGAGAGATCTTATCTCTGGCCGAGGTTGCTTTTTTGGGAGAGATCTTATCTCTGGCCGAACTGCTCGGGAGAGATCTTATCTCTAGCCGAGGTTGCTCGGGAGAGATCTTATCTCTGGCCGAGGTTGCTTTTCGGGAGAGATCTTATCTCTGGCCGAACTGCTCGGGAGAGATCTTATCTCTAGCCGAGCGTTGCTTTTCGGGAGAGATCTTATCTCTGGCCGAACTGCTCGGGAGAGATCTTATCTCTGGCCGAGGTTGCTTTTCGGGAGAGATCTTATCTCTGGCCGAACTGCTCGGGAGAGATCTTATCTCTGGCCGAGGTTGCTTTTCGGGAGAGATCTTATCTCTGGCCGAACTGCTCGGGAGAGATCTTATCTCTGGCCGAGGTTGCTTTTCGGGAGAGATCTTATCTCTGGCCGAACTGCTCGGGAGAGATCTTATCTCTAGCCGAGGTTGCTTTTCGGGAGAGATCTTATCTCTGGCCGAACCGTCCGGGAGAGATCTTATCTCTGGCCGGGTTGCTTTTCGGGAGAGATCTTATCTCTGGCCGAACTGCTCGGGAGAGATCTTATCTCTGGCCGAGGTTGCTTTTCGGGAGAGATCTTATCTCTGGCCGAACTGCTCGGGAGAGATCTTATCTCTGACCGAGGTTGCTTTTCGGGAGAGATCTTATCTCTGGCCGAACTGCTCGGGAGAGATCTTATCTCTGGCCGAGGTTGCTTTTCGGGAGAGATCTTATCTCTGGCCGAACTGCTTGGGAGAGATCTTATCTCTGGCCGAGGTTGCTTTTCGGGAGAGATCTTATCTCTGCCGAAGAGATCTTATCTCTGGCCGAGTTGCTTTTCGGAGAGATCTTATCTCTGGCCGAACTGCTCGGGAGAGATCTTATCTCTGGCCGAGGTTGCTTTTTCGGGAGAGATCTTATCTCTGGCCGAGGTTGCTTTTCGAGAGAGATCTTATCTCTGGCCGAACTGCTCGGGAGAGATCTTATCTCTGGCCGAGGTTGCTTTTCGGGAGAGATCTTATCTCTGGCCGAACCGTCCGGGAGAGATCTTATCTCTGGCCGGCGTTGCTTTTCGGGAGAGATCTTATCTCTGGCCGAACTGCTCGGGAGAGATCTTATCTCTAGCCGAAGAGATCTTATCTCTGGGTTGTTGTTGCGGGAGAGATCTTATCTCTGGCCGAACTGCTCGGGAGAGATCTTATCTCTGGCCGAGGTTGCTCGTGTTAGGACGAGGTTCTCCTCCTGTTCCTAACCGAGGTTGGCTCGTCGCTCGGGAGAGATCTTATCTCTAGCCGAGGTTGACTACGGTCGCTCGGGAGAGATCTTATCTCTAGCCGAGGTTGTTGCTCGCGTTAGGACGAGGTTCTCCTCCTGTTCCTAACGCGGCCGACTGCTTCTTCCCTGTCATCGCATAGTTTTCGCATCCAGAAATAATATTATTGAGAGGGGAGAATTTTACCGAGGGGAAGCCACTCGCAGCACATTTCCGTTTGAGGGTCGTCGGGGTGTTGTTCCTTGAGTTTCCTCGGGCAGCGAGTCCCATCCAGACGGCCTCCTCTATTACATGCTGGCCTCCTTAATTTGGAGCATGCTTCTCTTGACTTTGTCGCTGGGAGACGGCGGATCGCCGATGTAGCTAGCTCCTAGCTCCTCCCCGGGGTGGCGTTGATGACGCCGCGAGGCGGCCGACCTTCTTGTCTTTTCTAGTCACGGTGGCGCTTTTAGCCGATCTTCTCCCGCTTCAGACTGGCGTCGGAAGAATTTATCCCGTCCCTTTTTGGTGAGCTCTTCAATCTCGCCCTGAAGCTGAACGTATTCCTGAAGCTAAACGTATTCCTCAGTGTCGTGGCCGTGGTCGCGATGGTAGGGGCTTTACTTGCTTCGATCGCGCACGTTTGGGGAGGCCATAGTCCTTCAGGTCTTGGGCGGCCGAACTTCATTTGGGTGATCTGCTGCGGAGTTCGGCTCACTTATGCCGAACTTCATTCGTGGGAGAACTTCGTTCCGCCACTGCTTGCACCGAACTTTACTCTGATGGTGGAGTTCGGCCTCACTTGCGCCGAACTTCATTGATGAGCTTTAAAGGGAGAGTTCGGCCTTGCCGAACTTCATTTTGATGATGACCTGTGGAATTCGGCCTTCCGCCGAACTTCATTCCATGGGAGAACTTTCCTCCACTTTCATTTATGCCGAACTTCATTCTGCTTTGGGGAGCTCGGCTTTTTCACGCCGAACATTATTCCGCTTCGGAGAGATCGGCTTTCCTCCCGCCAAACTTCATTCGGCTTTGGAGAGATTGACTTTTTCACGCTGAACTTCATTCTGATTTGGGGAGCTCGGCTTTTTTATGTCGAACTTCATTCAGCTTCTACGGAAGAACTTCTGCTCTCCGTTTCTCTCCTAAGGGTGACTGGCATGCCCGAATGCTCTTCCTTAAGAACGGTTCCTCAGGTTTTTCTGGCAAAGTCTCCGTCGAAGGTTGTCGCACGGCTTGTATTACCTCGGCGGGGCAGCGAACTCATCCAGAATTGTTCTACATCTGTGGTGGCTTTGGGTGGAGCCTGGGCTGCCAGGGCTGCAACGGAAGTCGGTCGCCGAGTCGAAGCTCTCGAGGCACTTTCTCTTCGGGAGAGGACTCTAGTGAGGAAGAATGGATCTCCGGAGAGAGAGAGATCATCGCCGAGCACTCCTTTAAGAACAAGGGAACCTCGGAGGTTCGGGCCCTTCCTCTAGCGCCAATCTGTTGGTGCAGAAAATCATCATCACCGGAGGTCGCCGGAGTTGAGGCCGCTGAGGTTGCCATTGGGACCTGCAAAACGAAGTCCCATCCGGAGCCGGTGGGGGGTGGCTCCGGCAGGACCCTCCGACGGTCAAGTCAGTTTTCGGCCAACAGGAATGGAGTGCTCAGAATGAGTTCCGGAGCTTAGGGATGAGGAGGAGAGCTTAGAGAGTCGAGAGTTCAGAGAGCTTAGCCTTGGCATATCTGGAGGGTCCTTTATAGGCGGAGCTTAGTTGATGGCGACAGCCATACCGTCGTATGGAGTTTGATACGGAGAGGATGGCGTCGTCAGACGGTCGGTGATGGCCATACTGGCAAGTCATGGGCTGCATGGAGTTCGGTATGGAGAGGAAGGCGTCATCAGGGAGTGTGGCATTGCCAGAGGTGGTAGCCATGTCGTTTGGTTTCGTCACCTATCGCAGACTGATGGCGATAATTCATCTCGTAAGAGAGTCCGGCAGAAGGGAAGGCAGGGGGAGTTCGGCTGGCCGAAGGGTCGGCCATCTATAGAGTTCGGCTGGCCGAAGGGTCGGTCATCTGTAGAGTTCGATCGAGGGACGGTTGAAGGACTTCGGTTGCTGGTTGGTTCGGCTAAGGCTCGGCCGCTTGGAGTCGGTCCGAAGGAGTTCGACCGTGGGGAGTCCGAAGGAGTTCGGCCGCTGAGAGGACTTCATTGAAGCTCGGCTGCTTGGAGTCGGTCCGAAGGAGTTCGACCGTGGGAGTCCGAAGGAAGCTCGGTCTCGATGCTGGGAGTCCAGAAGAGGCTCGGCCGCTGGGAGTTCGGCTGAAGCCCGTCTGCCGCAATCGGTTGCATTAGGCCGAGTATCAAGCTAGACTTCGGCTGGAGCAGGATTTATCCCCAACAGAGATCATGACATATCCCATTACCATACAGAATTGAACCTAACTAGATCACACAAACAAGGGTTTGAATCAGGTGATCATCAATTGAGCTAATCTAGTTCAATTAATCGGAATGAGATTCAATTAGGTTCAAGGCAATCGTGCTAGCACTCGATTGAACCTAAAGTTCTTCTTTTACTCTCATAAATAGTTGTCCTTACTGAGCCAAAGGAGTTTGTGCTCAATCAGAGGCCTTCCCTTGGTCTGATTGGAGCTTGTCTAGGTCGAAAAAGGATTGTCTTATTTTAAGACAATACCTGCCATTTTTTATCACCTATCATTTCTCATCATTTGACTTTGATCAAAAGTTGACCTTTGACTGGTCAAATATTGACCATTGATGCTTTGACTTCTGTCCACATGTCATGCACCTATTGGAGAGCTGGTGGGGGCCTGTCCCCTTACCAGAACCTGGCAAGGAGGAGGGCGCATGCCACCCTTGGTGTGTGCCCAAGCAGGAGGCGCCCAGAAGTCCCTGTTGGACAGGGACTCCATCTCCCTTTTGGATTCCAATTAGACTTCTCCTAAGAACCAAGTTTGACTAGTCTTAGGCGCCATCTAAGGAGGAATCCAAGGGATTCTATTCCCACCAATCAGATTTAGATCTAATTTCACAAAGGATTGTAATTGGTTGGGAAGAAGAGGAGTTGGATCGCGCTTAGTCTATAAATAAGACCCTGCATCCAACTCAGAGAGAAATTGAAAATTCCCACACCCCAAGGCTGCCTCTCCTCTCCTCCTCCATGCCAAGTCCACCTTCTCCCTCACCTCTCCACATCCAAAAGAGTTTGGGATCTTAGTTGGTGCAATCCAGATGAGAGAAAGGTGACAGAAAGCTAGAAGGCTGCACTGCTGCAAAGAACAACTACTGATCTTCAAAAGGTATTTTGAAGATCCTCCAGATCAGACCTAGATCTGATTTTTAGAGACGTGATAGAGAAGAAGAGGATCTCCAGATCTAGCCTTAGTGGATACCGATAGAGGCCAGTCACTTGCATGGCTAGATCCAGAACCTTCCGCTGCTTATAGGATCATCAACGGATAATAGGATTACCCTACATTAAGGTAAATTAAATTTGATTTTATTTTTATTATTAGAATAATAAGAATCAGATCTAAAACATTCCAGATCTGATTAGGATCAAAGAAAATTTTTTTTGAAATATATCTCTTGATCCGATCAGATCTGAATGAATCTGGTCCAAAAAATCAGGATTTTGCTTCATCATCTGCATCTATCTTTCTCTTGTAGATCCATTTACATCCAATAGGTACTATACCTTCTAGAAAATCTACCAAACCCCAGACTTGGTTCGAGCGCATTGAGTCCATCTCTGACTTCATTGCCTCTAACCATTTCTCAGAGTAGATATCTAATATTGCCTCATCATAGATTTTGGGATCACCACTGTGAACCCCATTTTTCATGAGGAACATTTTCTCTATGTCCTCTGAAATAGCACCTAAGTATCATTCAGGAGGATGAAAAATCCTTTTTGATCTATAAAGTGGTGGAGGTAGTGATTAGACTGGCTCGTTATCCTTGGGAGACTTTCTTCTCGAACCTAATCTATCTTTTGATGCCATAATCTTGAATAAATTATTTTTCAAAGAAGATAGCATGTCGACTCATAATCATATTATGGTCTTCCGAAATGTAGAAATAATATCCTAATGATTCTTTAGGATATCCTATAAATCGAGCTCTAAAGGACCTATACTATAAATTATTGCCTGTTGTCTCTTGATATGAGCCGGACAATCCCAAATTCTGAGGTGACTCAGACTTGATTTCTTACCATGCCATATCTCATACGGTATGGTAGGAATGATTTTAGAGAAAATCCTATTTAGTAAATATATAGCGGTCATTAGACTATGTCCCCAAAGAAACTCAAAAAGGTTCGTGAAGCTCATCATAGATCGAACCATATTTAATAAGGTCTGATTTCTCCATTCTAAAATCCCATTGAGTTTAGATGTTCCTGGTGGAGTCCATTGAGAGACTATGCTATTTTGCTTAAGATAGTCTAGGAATTTCCGACTAAGGTATTCACCTCCTCGATCTGATCAAAAAATCTTAATGGGTTTTTAGGTTTACTTTTCTACTTCATGTCTGAGTTCTTTGAACTTTTCATAAACTTTAGATTTATGTTGCATCAAATACACATACCTATATCAAGATAGATCATCAGTAAAGATGATGAAGTAGACATAGTTACCTCTAGCAGGCACATCAAATGGACCATACACATTAGTATGTACTAGGGTAAGTAGTTCTATGGCCCTTTCCCCATGTTCTACAAAAGGGAGCTTGGTCATTTTGTCATGAAGGCATGATTCATAAATCGGATATAACTCGAAAGTCAACAGACTCAATAGCCCAAATTTCTTCAATTTGTTAACCCTGTCTTTCGCTATATGACCTAGCTTAAGATACCATAGATACCTATCGTTTAGACTATTCCTAGGTCATTTTAATCCTATGGCATTTATGTTTTGCTCGATATTGAAAATAGAAACATCAATATGTAACTGATAGAGACCATTTATAAGGAAACCACTTGCAATTTTATTTCTTTCATAAAGAATATTATAATGATCCTTTAGAAAACTAATTACATAGCCTTCCTGTGCTAAACATGAAATAGAAATCAAATTCCGGCTTGCTGCAGGCACATAAAAATACTCTCTAAGAACTAAATCTAATCCTAACGATAATCGTAGAGGGTAGGTTTCCACGACCACTATAGTAATTCTTGCTCTATTCTCGATGCGTAGGATCATCTCACCATCCCTCAGCCTCTTGCTATCCTTCAGATCCTACATAGAAGTGCATAAGTGAGCACTAGAATCAGAGTCTAGCACCCAACAAGATGCAGAAGAAATCGTTAGGTAAGATTCTATAACAAGCATATCTCTAGAAAGACCATCCTTCTTGTTCTTCAGGCTAGCTAGGTAGAAGGGATAGTTCTGCTTCCAATGATGGTCTGTGTTGCAATGGAAATATTTTTTTTTATCAGTAGCCTTCTTCTTTGGCTCTGCCTGTTTCTTCTTCCCACCATCCACCTTCTGCTTCTTCACGAACTTCTTCTTCTTTTCAAAAGACTTTCTCTTGAAAGAAGTCAACTCCATAGTAAGTGCTGAGCCTTTAGAATCTTTCATAGAAAGCTCAACAATAACCAACATTTTCATAAGTTCTGTCAGAGTATCTATAGTTTATGCATATGGTAGTTCATGATGAACTATCTGTACACATCAGTCAAGAATTGCAGAATTATATCAATATGCAAATCCTTATCCAACTTCACACCAAGCTTCTCAAGCTCTTCTAAGTCCATGATGATTATCAGACAATGATCTTGGACCGACTGCCCATCATGCATTTGAGCCTTAAAAAATCTTCTAGTGACTTGATATTTGGTCGTGCGACTTTGTTCACCAAACAACTCTTGCAGGTGAGCCAACATTTGGCGACTAGTCTTAATGTCTTCATGTTGGTGCTGGAGCTCATCAAACATCGAGCCCAACATGTAATACCTGGCTTTGTTATCATCATCCATCCACTTCTCTAGAGATGCTCTTGAAGGAGAAATCCTGATTTCCCGGATTAGGTTTGTCCATATCTGATCAGATCAAAAGAGATATTTCAAAAACTTTTTCTCATGTATCTAGATCAAATCTGAGATATTTTAGATATGATTTTATAGATCTAATAAAGAAAAAAAATAAATTAAATCTAATTTAATTTATACCTTGATGTGGGTAATCAGATTATCCGTTGATGATCCTGTTGATTGCCTGAGGTTCTGAATCTAGCCACGCAAGCGCCTAGCCTCTACCGGTATCCACTCAGGTTGGATATGAAGATCTTCTCCTTCTTTATCACTTCTCCAAAAATTAGATTTGGATCTGATTTGGAGGATCTTCAAAACTCCTTCTAAAGATCAGCAGTCGTCTCTGCAGCAGTGCTACCTTCTTCCTTTCTCATCAGCTCTTTCTTGCCTAGATCGCACCAAACTAGAGCCCAACTTCCCTTGGGCATGGAGAGGAGAGAGAGGATCAGAAGATGGCATGGAGGAGGAAGAGGGGCAGCCTTGGGGCATGGGCTAAGAGAAACTTTATGAAAGTTGGGTGCAGATAGGATTTATTTATAGACCCTGCTGGGCCATGCAGTGCCACATCATCCCAGCCAATCGCGTTGCTTCATGCAATCAGATCTAAATTTGATTGGTAGGATGACATCACCTGGTTCAATCAGATGAGAGCCCCATAAATTCATCCTTAGATGGCACCTAAGACTGGTCAAAGTCTATAGGTAAGGGTCACCTAAGTAGAATCCAAGAAGCAACCTGGAGTCCCATCCGTATGGGACTCCAGGCATCCCTATCCATAGCACATGCCATCCTAGGTGTGTGCCCCCTACTTTCCAAATTTCAGTAAGGGGGGATAAGCCCCTATATGCTCTCCAATAAGTGCATGACACATGGGCAGATGTCCAAGTGTCAAAGGTCAATATTTGACCAAAGTCAAAGGACAAGCATTAGCAGGTGATGAAAAATGGCAGGTGTTATCTCAAATTTATCTCATAAATTAAGACAACACTTTTCTAACCTGGACAAGCTCTCGTTAGACTAAGTAAAGGTACCTGGATGATCACAAACTCATTTGGCTCAGTCGAGACAACTTTTAATGATAATAAAAGAAGAACGTTAGGTTCAATCGTGTGCTAGCATGATTTTTTTGAACCTAATTGAATCTAATTCAAATTAATTGAACTGGGTTAGTCCAATTGATGATATCCAAATCCAAATCCTTATTTATGTGACCCCAATTAGATTCAGTTCTGTATGATAATGGGATATGTCGTGATCTCCATCATCGACATCATCGAAACTTCTTTCGATGGATCAGAACTCTTCTAGTTCAGACAACCAGAATGATTGATCATCTAAATCATTCTAATTGCTCTCAAAATCCACCAGTGACACCTAGCAGTATATGGTGGAAATCCATCAAAACTAAAAATGAACCTCTTAGTGTAGTTACTTGTGTGATTAAGTTCTTCTATCTTGAGCCCTGATCAGATTAGGGTTAAGGTGAACTCGTCATACCCTAATTTCTATCATATGATTTAATCATTCGATTCAAGTCCGATGTGAAAACCTTAATAGAAACTCTTTCTATTATTTCACTCTCTACCATGGCCATGAGCTTATGGACTTGATTCTCATGATCATCATAAGGCTGATCCTCTTCTATCGAGGTAGATAGATTCCCTCTTGGTGGAATCTAATTCCAACAGTGAACATCTTATAGCCAACATACACCTCAGAATTCCGAATGGCTAGGAGATCGAGTCATGGTGTAGCCAAACTATAACATCCTCAAGGTGAACTGTCGATGCACCTCAGGTTAGAAAACCAGACACACCACTGCAGCTTCAAGTCAATCGTCGATGAGAAGGTCGATTTTCTTATGACTGCTCGAGGTGGTCACGCTCAGTACCCTCGTTCTCTAACTAGTATCCATACTCTCGCTCTGGTATCTCTACACCATAGACTCAAGACTCATCTACTATAAAGAAGTGATTGTACACTAACCTTTCGGATCAATCACCATCCTCATGATGATCTTACAGTCTGGAGTATTTTATGAGTTAATAAATAAAAATTCATGTCTTAAATTTTCAACTCTTGAAAATCTGAATTCTTATTACCATTAACTCAAGGGATGTACCACAGACACTAAATACACATTTATGATAGAAAATAATCCATTTTATTATTTATAGTCAAAATTATAATTTTGCCCCTAGAAGTGTATTAAAAGTGTCAATCAATTCTGACTTCTAGAGCATATATATCTAACAAACTCTCACTTGACCTAAAGCCAATTGGCTAAAAATCTAGGTCCCATCTTCTCAAGGTGGGCTTTGATCTTCTACTGGCCTAACGGCTTTGCAAGCGGATCCACCGCATTGTCTGTGAAGTCAACTCTTTTGACCTCGATGTAGCCCTTCTCGAGGTAATCACGGATGAGGTGGTATCACCGCTCGATGTGCTTGGATTTTTGTTGAGACCTTGGCTTTTTAGTAAGGGCTATGGTGCCATTGTTGTCGCAATACAGAGGAATAGCATCTAATGGCATCACTCCAATTTCTACGGCAAACTTCTTGTACCAAAATGCCTCTTTTGCAGCTTCTGATGCAGCGATGTATTCTACTTTCATGGTGGAATCTGCTATCACTATCTGCTTGGAACTTTTTTCAACTAATAGCTCCACCATTGCACGTAAACAGACTCCTAGATGTCGACTTTTGATCATCTACATCGGACATAAAATTTGAGTCTGTATACCCCTGGACTTGGAGTTCTCCATTACCAAAGGCCAACAACATATCCTTAGTTCTTCCAAGTACTTAAGGATACATTTCATAGAAGTTCGGTGTTCTTCACCTGGATTCAACTGATATTTACTCGTGACACTCACAGCATGGGCTATATCAGGTCGTGTACATAACATAGCATACATGAGGCTCCCTATTGCTGAAGCATAAGGGATCTTGCTCATACGTTCTATTTCCTCATGTGTGCTAGGGCACATCCTTTTGAAAAGATGAATGCCATGTCTGAAGGGTACCAAATTCCTCTTAGAGTTTTCCATGCTAAATCTCTTTAGCACTTCCTCTATGTACATCTTTTGTGAAAGTCCTAGCATCCTATTCGGTCTATCTCTATAGACATTAATTTCTAGTATAAAGGATGCTTCTCCTAGGTCTTTCATGGAGAATTATTTGGATAACCACATTTTAACTATGGTCAACATGAGAATATCATTCCCAATAAGGGGGATGTCATCCACGTACAATACGAGGAAGACAATAGCGCTCCCACTGACCTTTTTAAAGATACATAGCTCCTCTTCATTCTTGATGAAACCAAACAATTTGATTACATCATTAAAACGAGTATTTCAGCTCTGAGATGCTTGCTTAAGTCCATATATGGATCTTTACAGTTTGCATACCTTGTGATCATCATCACTGGATGTGAAACCTAGTGGCTATTCCATATAGATATCTTCCTCAAGATATCCATTTAAGAATGCTGTTTTCACATCCATTTGCCATATTTCATAATTGAAATATGTTGTAACAGTAAGCAATGTGCGAATGGATTTTAGCATAGCTACTGGTGTAAAGGTATCCTAATAGTCAATGCCTTCGCGTTGACTATAACCTTTTGCCACTAATCTAGCTTTGAATTTCTCCACATTCCCATCTACACCAATCTTTCTCTTGTAGATCCATTTACATCGAATAGGCACTATACCTTCTGATGGATCTACCAAGGTCCAGATTTGGTTTGAGTGCATTAAGTCAATTTCTGACTTCATTGCCTCTAACCATTTCTCGAAGTCAATATCCGATATCGCCTCATTATAGGTTTTGGGATCATCACCATGAATCCCATTACCTACGAGGAATACTTCCTCTACTTCCTCTGAAATAGAATCTAAGTACCTCTTGGGGGGATAGAAAACTCTTTTCGATCTACGAGGTGGAGAAGGTAGTGATTGGATTGGCTTAACCTGATTTGGTTCCATTTGGTCCTTAGCTCGTTGCTCTTTTGAGACTTTCTCCTCAAGCTTGATCTACTTTCCAATGCCGCTATCTTGAATAAACTATTTTTCAAGAAAGATGGCATATTGACTCACAATCACATTGTGATCTTCTGGAATGTAGAAATAATATCCTAATGACTCTTTAGGATATCCTATAAATCGAGCTCTAAAGGACCTAAAGTCTAACTTGTCCGCTTGTTATCTTTTGACATGAGCCGAACAATCCCAAATTCTAAGATGACTTAGACTTGATTTCT
>QRFJ01007610.1:0-21348 GCA_006176705.1 Cocos nucifera
CCATGGTGGAATCTGCTATCACAGTTTGCTTGGAACTCTTCCAGCTGACAGCTCCACCATTGCACACAAACAGACTTCCAGATGTCGACTTTCGATCATCTATATCAGGACATGAAGTCCGAGTCTGTGTATCCCTGGAACTTGGAGTTCTCCATTACCAAAGACCAACATCATATCCTTAGTTCTTCTCAAGTACTTAAGGATACATTTCACAGAAGTCCAGTGTTCTTCACCTGGATTTGACTGATATCTGCTTGTGACACTCACAGCATGGGCTATATCAGGTCGTGTACATAGCATGGCATACATGAGGCTCCCTATTGCAGAAGCATAAGGGATCTTGCTCATGCGTTCTATTTCCTCAGGTGTGCTGGGGCACATCTTCTTGGAAAGATGAATACCATGTCTGAAGGGTATTAATCCCCTCTTAGAGTTTTCCATACTAAACCTCTTTAGTACTTCCTCTATGTACATCTTCTGTGAAAGTCCTAGCATCCTATTCGGTCTATCCCTATAGACCTTAATTCCTAGAATAAAGGATGCTTCACCTAGGTCTTTCATGGAGAATTCCTTGGACAACCACATCTTGACTGATGTCAACATGGGAATATCATTCCCAATAAGGAGGATGTCATCCACGTACAATACGAGGAAGACAACAGCGCTCCCACTGACCCTTTTGAAAACACATGGTTCCTCTTCATTTTTGATGAAACCAAACTTTTTGATCACATCATTGAAACGAGTGTTCCAGCTCCGAGATGCTTGCTTAAGTCCATATATGGACCTTTGCAGCTTGCAAACCTTGTGATCAGTATCACTGGATGTGAAACCTAGCGGCTGTTCCATATAGATATCTTCCTCAAGATATCCATTTAGGAATGCCGTTTTCACGTCCATTTGCCATATTTCATAATCGAAATAGGCTGCAACAGCAAGCAATGTGCGGATGGATTTTAGCATAGCTACTGGGGAAAAGGTATCCTGATAGTCAATGCCTTCGCGTTGACTATAACCTTTTGCCACCAGTCTAGCCTTGAATGTCTCCACATTCCCATCTGCACCAATCTTTCTCTTGAAGATCCATTTACACCCAATAGGTACTATACCTTCTGGTGGATCTACCAAGGTCCAGACTTGGTTTGAGTGCATCGAGTCAATTTCTGACTTCATTGCCTCAAGCCATTTCTCGGAGTCGATATCTGATATCGCCTCGTTGTAGGTTTTGGGATCATCACCATGAGCACCATTACCTATGAGGAACATTTCCTCTACATCCTCTGAAATAATACCTAAGTATCTTTCAGGGGGACGGAAAACTCTTTCCGATCTACGAGGTGGAGGAGGTAGTGTTCTTATTGGCTCAACCTGATTTGGTTCCACTTGGTCCTTAGCTCGTTCTGCTTGTGAGACTTTCTCATCAAGCTTAATCTGCTTTCCAATGCCGCTATCTTGAATAAACTATTTTTCAAGAAATATGGCATGTCGACTCACAATCACATTGTGGTCTTCTGGAATGTAGAAATAGTATCCTAATGACTCTTTAGGATATCCTATGAATCGAGCTCTAAAGGACCTAAACTCTAACTTGTCCGCTTGTTGTCTTTTGACATGAGCCGGACAACCCCAAATTCTGAGATGACTCAGACTTGGTTTCTTACCGTGCCATATCTCATACGGTGTGGTAGGAACGGTTTTAGAGGGAACCCTATTCAGTAGAATAGATTGAAGTTAACAAATGAATGTCCCCAAAGAAAATCAGGGAGGTCTGTGAAGCTCATCATGGATCGAACCATATCCAATAGAGTCCGATTTCTCCATTCTGAAACCCCGTTGAGTTGAGGTGTTCCTGGTGGAGTCCATTGAGAGACTATGCCATTTTCCTTAAGATAGTCTAGGAATTTCCCGGCTAAGGTATTCACCTCCTCGATCTGATCGAAGAACCTTAATGGGTTTTCCAGTTTGTTTTTCTACTTCATGTCTGAATTCTTTGAACTTTTCAAAAGGCTTCAGACTTGTGTCTCATAAGATACACATACCCATACCTAGACAGATCATCGGTAAAGGTAATGAAGTAGACAAAATTGCCTCTAGCCGGCACATCAAATGGGCCGCACACATCAGTATGTACTAGGGCAAGGAGATCTGTGGCCCTCTCCCCATGTCCAACAAAAGGGAGTTTAGTCATTTTGCCTTGAAGACAAGATTCACAAGTTGGATATGACTCAAAAGTCAATGGACTCAATAGCCCATTTTTCTCCAATTTGTTAATCCTATCTTCTGCTATATGACCTAATCTCAGGTGCCATAGATATCTGTCGTTTGGACTATCCCTAGGTCGTTTGGCATTCACGTTTTGCTCGATAGTTAAAAATAGGTACATCAATATGCAACTGATAAAGACCATTAATAAGGAAACCATTTGCAATTTTATTTCTTTCATAAAGAATGTTACAATGGTCCTTAAAGAAGGTGATCACATAACCTTCTTGTGCTAAGCATGAAACAGAAATCAAATTCCTGCTAGCTGCAGGCACATAATAACAGTCTTTTAAAACTAAGTCTAAACCAGATGGTAATCGAAGAGGGTATGTTCCCACGGCTACTGCAGCAACTCTTGCTCCATTACCGATGCGTAGGATCATGTCTCCATCCCTCAGCCTCCTGCTATCCTCAAGACCCTGCATAGAAGTGCACAGATGAGCACTAGAACCAGAGTCAAGCACCCAACTGGATGCAGAAGAAACCGTAAGGTTAGACTCAATAACGAGCATACCTCCAGAAGGACCTTCCTTCTTGTTCTTCAGGGTGGCCAGGTAAGTAGGGCAGTTCCGCTTCCAATGGCCGTCGCTGTTGCAATGGAAACACTTTCCTTTGCCATCGGCCTTCTTCTTCGGCTTCTGCCTTCTTCTTCTTTGATCCTTCCACCTTTTGCTTTTTCACAGACTTCTTTTTCTTTCCATAAGACTTTCTTTTGGAAGAAGTCCGTTCCATAGCAAGAACTGAGCCTTTAGAACCTTTCATAGAAAGCTCAGCGGTAACCAGCATATTCATCAACTTCGGCCAAGGAATTTTGAAGTTTATGCATGTGGTAATTCATGATGAATTGCCCATATGCATCAGTCAAGGATTGCAGAATAATATCATTCTGCAGATCCAAGTCCAACTTCACACCGAGCTTCTCAAGCTCTTCCATGTCCTTGATCATTGTCAGACAGTGATCTTGGACTGACTGCCCATCACGCATCTTAGCCTTAAAAAGTCATTTTGTGACTTGATATTTGGCTGCGCGACTCTGTTCACCAAACATCTCCTGCAGGTGAGCCAACATTTGGCGAGCAGTCCCGATATCTTCATGTTGGCGCTGGAGCTCATCAGACATCGAGCCCAACATGTAGTATCTGGCCTTATTATCTTCGTCAATCCATTTTTCCAGAGACGCTCTCTGTTCAGTGGATGGACGAGCTGGTAAGGTGGGAGGGTCCTGGTCCAAAACATGTGTTAACTTCTCAAAACCCAAAATAATTTTGTAGTTCCTGAGCCAATCTTTATAATTGGGTCCAGTCAGTCTATGTGTGTCCAGGATACGTGCCAGTGGGTTGGACGCAGACATTTTCCTGTAGAGAGTCAAAGATTCTAGTTAGATACTGTAATTTTGACTTGACCAATTTGTTTAGGGATTTTATTTTTAAACAAATTAGCTCCCACTATTTTCTCGGATCCCTACACTCCCTCTGTAGAGATGCGAAAATCTCCATGATTAATGATTTCTAGTGGGTGGTGCGGTCTCACCAACTGACTCATCACCTCACCTAACAGTTATTGGTGATGGGTTAGCCAATGAGTGAACAACTCTTGTTCAATGATTCTCTAATCATGGTGCACCCAAACTTGGTCTCTAATTCATGAATCTCACCGTATCCGGAAATATTGATCCACTCCTTAGTTAAGTCAGACCCACCATTTGCATAGACTGGGTTCCTAATTGGGTCTCTCACCGTATCCAAAATATTGAGCCCAACTCATCCTCCAGCCCATAGCATCCAATGCCTAATAGACATGGTTGCATCTTTTCCGGTGCAACTGAGCCACTGTATCCAGCCGAGAACAATCAACCCCGGGAAGGGCCCGCACATCTACAATGGTGGAAGACCTCAGACTTAATCTTTTCTTAGGGAGAATTGATTCAGGTCTCATTAAACTAGACTTGGCTTAGTCATAACAATTATGACTAACCTAGTGGCATGGGTTAGCTCGGATTATTGACCACCTCAGATCAGAACTGTGTCAACAGATATGGCCAGGTAAGTGAGACCGGTGGAAGGAATATGCCATTAACTCGTACAAGAACGCATTCAGGTCGAGTAGCTTCCAATTAAAAACCAGTCGGTCGTCTGTGCCAAACTTACCTTAGACACCAAATTGTTGAGTCAGAACCAATTGGGTTAGCCTACAATCCAGACTCTAACCTCTGAGCCTAATTAGGTCTTGCTTGATCGTGACTCGATCTTGACCCAGACTTAATCCTATTAGGCTGGTCAATTTAAGCATTGTTGATCCCATCTAACCAACTCTTGATTCGGTTTGATCAACCGCTTAGACCTAATTGAGCTACCCAAGCCCGAACCCAGTATTATGAATATGTCTTAGATCTGAAAATTCTCAATTTTAGACCTAATTAATATTCCATAAACTTAATTCTTAATTAAGTTGGGTTCATAAACAAAATATGCACAATAAATCCTAGGGTTTCAGGATCTAGGGTTTTGCAGAAAGTAAGTTTTGGGTTTCTGATTAAGGACGAACACGCAGCACCCTACTACACATCATAAGAACACCCCATCGAATGGGAAGAGAGGGCCTTTAAACCCTTCTTCGTTCTTATGACCGGACGGCCAAGAGGAACGCCTTAATCAGGAACATGTCAATACTACAAAACAGTTATCAGATCTATATCATATATCTCATATACAAATTTAGATCTAATCATGGCATATTTTGCATACATCTCATGTATCAAATCATGCATATTTTCAGATCTAAAATTATCTCATAATAATCTAAAAAATTAGATTTAAATTGATCTAATCAAAATAAATTCTAATCTAGACAATTATGTAGAACTATTCTACAACTAGTCTAGACATGCATCAATCATATCTCATATGATATTTAAAATTAAATAATTTTTATTTGCTATTTTTTCAGATGTTATTATAACACTTATAATATCAGAAAAATAGTAAATAAGAAAAGATCTAA
Source organism: Cocos nucifera (assembly GCA_006176705.1). Classification (NCBI taxonomy): domain Eukaryota; kingdom Viridiplantae; phylum Streptophyta; class Magnoliopsida; order Arecales; family Arecaceae; genus Cocos; species Cocos nucifera. The sequence continues at coordinate 5,263 of QRFJ01007610.1, forward strand.
AATATGATTTAATCAAATTAAATCAAAGACATGCAAAACTATTCTATAGAACTATTCTATTCTAGAACTAGTCATGCATATCTTCATAATTCTTAGATCCAAATCATTTAATTTTAATTTTTTCTGATTTCAGATCTGATCACATCTCATGTGACATCTGAAATCACTTTATTTTCTAATTAAAATAAAATTAAAATCAGATCTAAACAATTTTAGAACCATGGCTCTGATACCAGTTGAAGGGAAATCCTGATTTCCCGGTCCAGGTTCGTTCCAGATCTGATCAGATCAAGAGATATATTTCAAAAATTTTTTCTCTTGATCTCAATCAGATCTTGATATATTTCAGATCTGATTCTTATTATTTTAATAATAAAATAAAATAAAAGATAAATTAAATCAAATTTAATTTACCTGATTTGGGTAATCCTATTACCCTGTAGATGATCCTGATTGCAGCGGAAGGTTCTGGATCTTAGCCACGCAAGCGCCTGGCCTCTACCGGTATCCACTCGGGTTGGATCTGGAGATCCTCTTCTTCTCTATCACACCTCCAAAAATCAGATCTGGATCTGATCTGGAGGATCTTCAAAACTCTTTTGAAGATCTGCAGTCGTCCTTTTGCAGCAGCGCAGCCTTCTTGCTTTTGATCGCCTTTCTTGATCTGAATCGCACCAACCTAAGTCCAAAACTCTTTTGGACGTGGAGAGCAAGGGGAGAAGAGACTATGGCATGGAGAAGGAGGGGAGAGGCAGCCTTGGGGCATGGGGAAACTTGATCTCATTATCTCATTAATTGAGGTTGGGCGCAGGGTCTTATTTATAGACCTCTTGTGATCCAACTCCTCTTCCTCTCAACCAATCACAACCCTTTGTGAAATCAGATCTAAATCTGATTGGTTGGAATAGAGACCCCTGGATTCCTCCTTAGAGGGTGCCTAAGACCAGTCAAACTTGGATTCTTAGTAGAACTCTGATTGGAATCCAAAAGGGAGGTGGAGTCCTTGTCCAACAAGGACTCCTAGGCGCCTCCAACTTGGGCACTTGGGCTCACGCCACCCTTGGCGTGCGCCCTTCTCCTTGCCAGGTTCTGGCAGGGGGACAGGCCCCCACCAGCTCTCCAATAGGTGCATGACATGTGGTCAAAAGTCAAAGTGTCAATGGTCAACGTTTGACCAGTCAAAGGTAGACTTTTGACCAAAGTCAAAGAACAAGAAATGGCAGGTGACCAAAAATGGCAGGTAATGTCTTACAAATAAGACAACCTATTCTGACTTGGACAACCTCCAGTCAGACCATATGAAGGCCTCTGATTGAGCACAAACTCCTTTGGCTCAGTCAGGACAACTTATTTATGATAGTAAAAGAAGAACGTTAGGTTCAATCGAGTGCTAGCACGATTTCCTTGAACCTAATTGAATCTCATTCAGATCAATTGAACTAGATCAGTTCAATTGATTCAAACCCTTGTTTGTGTGACCCAGTTAGGTTCAGTTCTGTATGGTAATGGGATATGTCATGATCTCTATCATAGACATCATCGAAACTCCTTTCGATGGATCAGAACTCTTCTGATTCGAACAGCTAGAATGATCGATCATCTAAATCATTCTAATTGCTCCCAAAATCCACCAGTGACACCTAGCAGTATATGGTGGCAACCCATCAGAGCTGAATGCGAACCTCTTGGTGCAGCTACCTGTGTGATTCAGTTCTTCTATCTTGAGCCCCGATCAGATTAGGGTTAAGGTGAACTCGTCAAACCCTAGTCTCTGTCATATGATGTAATCATTCGATTCGAGTCCAATGTGAAAATCTAAATAGAAACTCTTTCTATTATTTCACTCTACCATGGCCATGGATCTTCTGGACTTGATTCTCATGATCATCATAGGGCTGCTCCTCTACCACCGAGGTAGATAGATTCCATCTTGATGCAATCCAGTTCCTACAATGAACATGCTATAGCCAACATACACCTCAGGGTTCCATATGGCTAGGAGACCGAGTAATGGTGTAGTCAAACTATAACACCCTCAAGGTGAACTGCCGATGCATCTCAGGTCAAAGAACCAGACACACTACTGCAGCATCGAGTCAGTCATTGACGAGAAGGTAGACTCCCTAATGACTACTCGAGGTGGTCACGCTCAATGCCCTCGTTCTCTAACGAGTACCTGTACTCTTGCTCCGGTGTCTCCACACCATAGACTCAAGACTCATCTACTAAAGAGAAGCGATTGTACACCAACCTTCCGGATCAATCACCATCCTCGTGATGATCCTATGGTCAGGAGCAATTTATGAGTTAATAATGATTATTCATGTCTTAAATTTTCAACTCTTGAAAATATGAATTATCATTACCATTAACTCAAAGGATGTATCACAGACACTAAATACACATATGTGATAGAAAATAACCCATGTATTGATTTTAGTTAAAATTATAATTTTGCCCCTAGTAGTGTATTACAAGTGTCAGCCAATTCTGGCTTCTAGGGCACATATATCTAACAATAGAGACATCCATCGCGTCAGTTACAGGAGGTTCCCAAATCTTGTCTAAGAAATTTAGATCCAGTTCTAGATATCGAGTAGCAATACTCTCTCGAACCAAACGCTTTCCTTCATCATAAGCACCGGTCACAAACTCAACTTGCTCGCTATGGTACACCTCTGATGCTCAAAAATCTTCGACGGCCTTTGAGGCAGTAGCCTCGATCTATGCTTTTATTTTGCTTTGAATCTCGGCTATTTTCTCCTTTGTCACCTTCAATGCAGCCTTGATCTTTTTAATTTCAGCCTCAAGCTTCTCTGCCTTCGCTTATTGGGCTTTAAGTTCTTTTATTTCTACCATCAAAGCTTCTTGAATGCCTAACAGTCTGGAGTTCTCCTCCATAGCTCCCCTCTATGCTACTTTGGTATCTTTAGCTCTTCTTTCAGCAGCATTCGGCCTCACGAAGGCTTCCCTAGTCTCCTTTATTGCTTTGTCCCTCATGTCCTTGAGCGTCTTGGCATTGATCTTGTGTTTCCTTGCCTCAATTGAAAGCTCAACAGACTGCTCCATGTATCCATTTATATAATAGGCGAGTTATCAAAATGCTCTAGATTAAGTATGACAAACACATACCTTAGAATAAATGAGAATCAAAGAAATGTTGTAACTAGTTTCAACTTACCTGGATGAAGCAGTCTAGAGTCTTCTTCCTTATTACATTGCGAGGCTCACGCAACAATTTATTTGCATTAGCTGGGAAGAGAAACTCGGAGAATGCCTTGTGTGCCAACCCATAATCTTTAAGGTCGAAGCCTCAAGCTTCAGTCCAGCTGGCGCGGTTCTAGAAGTCTTGGCTACCTCAATTGGCTCATCCTCCAGAAAGAAATTGAAGATATTAGTAGATGGCAAGCTCGGGATAGCCTCGCTAAACACTCAATTTGTCTAGCTTCATCGGTCCCCATTAGAAGCTGATGAAGTCAAGTCGAGTGGAGCGTTCACGATCCTAAAGTTATCAGCAGTGTGAGATCTAGGCTCTTTTGACCTGGAGATTGGTGGTGCAGGAAGATGCTCAATTTTGGTGCGTATGGCTTGGCTACCCATATATACCTATCCTTTTTCGATGAGTCTTTGGCTCTGACATCTTCAATAAGTTTAGGTCTACCTCTGCAATCCAGGCTATTAATTAATTAGCATCAGATTTAAAGGTCAGATAAATACGACCCTGAGGTAAGTAAACCATGTACACGTTTAGGGCCAACTTGGCTAATCCCCACATTGAATAGAGTTTGCTCAGATAGAAGCTTTTTCAATTTTGGGATGGCAAAGTTGCACAAGATTTCCAAGTCTTGCCTCAGGTGCTGGCCTAACAACGGCTCCTTCAACACAGCCTCCTGAGGTTTGCCCCAGTCTACGAAGCCCCACTCCTCACTTGATATTTGAGAGATAAATAAAAAATGCCTTTTCCAACCATGAATAGTGGAAGGAGCACCTTGGATCAATAGGCGAGTGGCCTTCCTCTTTCATGGTGACACATACTACCATCCACATGATCTGAAATGTCTCTTAAGAGTAAAAAAATAATAAAATAGTGCGATACTGGGCTCAACCCTAGCCAATATGCATGCTGCGGTAAAACCATAAATATGCTGCCATGAATTCGGGATCACCAAACACAACAATATTTCCAAAAAATAAAAAAGAACAAAGAAAAGGGTGAAGAGAAAACCTCAGCCTAGCCTAGAAACACTCCATGTAGAGGCTAATCTAGCCTGGAGGAGGATGGCATACCTATTCCTTCACTTTAAGAACTTTCAATTAAAATTTTGGAGGAATATGGAGCTAATTATGAAGCAACACCACATCTCTCTCCATCATTTCATATTAGAAAGTCATCGGAGCAAAGTTGGGGTCGTTAGAATGAGCCATCTCCTTGTGAGAAAAAGTGAAAGAGAAGTAGAGGAAAGGAACCTACGGCAAGAGAAAACAATGAAGTTTCACCTTTTGTCTCATCTGAGTTTTTATATTAATCCAGATTGAGGGGATTTTCTAATGATTCATCTTCTCATAACATTAATTACAGAAGGCATGGATAGACGAATCCCAAATGCATGGCAGTCACTAATTGGATGCAGCTTCTGCCATTGATACAACAATTAATATAGATAGTAAAAATCATGCTCCATGCTGCTCTTGAAGAAATGTGTGAAGATGTGTGACTATATTACCATGCAAAGGATGTTTCGATTCCAATCCTTTCAAAACTTTTCAAACTTCTCTTGATGAATATTTTCAAAATGACAAAATATAGTTCGGACCGAAGTTCAAACTATAGCTCATATTATAATTGGAATTCTCACACAAGCTCAAGGCTCGACTAAGAAAGAATAAACATTTCTAGCAAAGATGAATTTATTTGCCTATACAAAGGTCTGAATATAATATTCAGCTTACAATGAAAGAAAAAGAAAACATAATTCTAAACCTATCAATTTGATGGTCGATTGGCTTTGAAATGACCTTCTTCAGCATTGGCTTCCCCCGTTTGAGTAGCTAAATTAGTTTTGCTTGTCTCTGCAAGATGAATAGACGCTCTCATAAACTTGCCGATGCTATTATCTATCATAGCATTCAAGCTTTCATCTAAAAAATTAATCTTTGGAAGCTCAACATTGCTCGTTAGAAGGCATGTTTGGGTCATTATTCTGCACCTTTCGAAGTCTGCAGAAGATGCTGACTTACAAGCTTGACCCATAATTATAATCCCCTTCTTAACCAACCGATCAAACCTTCTAAGAGCAGTCGGGGCTAGAAGTCTTTGATCATGATCACTATTAAGGAAAAGAGTCTGATTTTGTTCACTTAACCTTAATTCCTCCTCTAGATGATTTACCTTTGCCAAGGCCTTCTGAAGTTCAAACTGAGGAACATATGACTCTTGGACTGTCTGAGCCTTTTTTGAAGAGAGATCTTCATCCTTTTGAGGTACCCTCTTTCTGTGATCTCCTCTGTCAGGAGTTCTAGGCCTCTTAAACGAGCCCCTATCGAGGCTCCTTGAAGAATGAACCTCAGAAGGAGAACTTTTCTTCCCTCTAGGCGTCCTCCTCAAATGTTCAATGTCATCATGGGCGTGACGACAATCCCACTCGACTTTCGATCTCCTCCTTTCAAGATCTTCATTCCTTGCATAGGCTCTTCTTATTTCATCATCCTGATGATCGATCGTATCTCGAGCTTCGTGAAGAGCCTCCTTAAAGTAGTCAATTTTCTTGAGTAATTTAGCATTGGCGGCCTTCTCCTATTCCAAAAGATACCTTAGCTTGCCAATCTTCTCTCTTGCCTCAGTGAGCTCCAAGACCAAAGCCTCAAAAGTGATCCCCATGAAGTTGACTAGATAATGCCCAATCTGGGCCAAAGGCGCCTGCCATCCAGCATTGAGCCCCTTCCCCATCCAAAACTCTCCTTTCTTCTAATAAGAGGTAGCCCTCTAAAAATTCCACCGTGATCTTAAGATTTTTTGTGGTAGATGGGGAAGGAGGCATCGGGCATGAAGACTCTACCTGAGTTCCAGTCGGAAGGAAGCTGGGGTCAAGAACCGCCTGTTTTGGCAGGTTTACAACTTTTATTATTTCGACTGGTTTTGAAGGCTTAATCATCTCTGCAACCTTCATTACTTTTGCAACCTCCACCATCCTTGCAGGAAGACCATCTATGGAAGCTTCTCCAATCAAGGGCTTCTTCAGAGGAATCTCCTCCAAAGAAATTGACAAAGTTGCCCCCATCACTACTATGGAATAGGCTATGGCAGTGGTTCACAACTGCTGCCGTAGCCTAGAAAATTACTGCTATAGCTTACGACGGTGGTTCGATAATCGCTGCTACTGTGGCCATTACCATAGGTCTATGATAGTGATTTTTGCAGTGGTTATGGTAACCGTTGCCATAGATAGCCTATAGCAACAGTTCAAAGAACCGTGGCTATAAAGTATCCTATGGTAGCAGTTATAAAACCACTGCTATATCTTATATGGTAGTGGTTCTATAACCTCTATCATTATACCTATGACAGCAGTTACAGAACCGCTGCCATAGGTCCTATGGTAGTGGTTACAGAACTGCTGCCATAGATCTAATGCAGCGATTAGCATGTGATCTGTTGCAGTAGTTGGCATGCCTACGATAGCAGTTTTGCAATCATTATCATAGATTTTGAATAATAAAAATATAATTTTTTTATTTTTTATCTGATAAATGCAGCTCAATATATAATACAAGAAAATATTATAAATATAACAATATTTTTGAAATGCTCAAATTTTATTATTAAATAAAATTTATTATAATATATAAAAAATACACCAAAAATATCCTAAATCTACATCTAAGTCATCATCACTAGGAGATGATGGAGCATGAGCTAGAGGAGCTAGAGTTGGAGTTGGAGGGGCTGAAGCTAGAATACCGGCCAACATGTTCTCAAGGTCCATGAAGTTAGCTCCAAAATGCATACTGAGCCTCATCACCATAGCGATCATGAGGCCCTATAGCTGAGCAGTCTGCTCTCTAGTCTGATCTTCTTGCATCCTAGCTTGAGTTACGTGCACCAACGCCTCCTCAAGCTGCTCCCGACTAATTGTTAGATGTGTGCCCTAGAAGCCAGATTAGCTAACACTTATAACATACTTCTAAGGATAATTTTATAATTTTAACTATAAATTAATGAATAAATTATTTTCTATCATAGTGTGTATTTAAAGTATCTATGATACATTCTTTGAATTAATGGCAATGATAATTCATATTTTTAAGAGTTGAAAATTTAAGACATGAATTTTCATAATTAACTTATAAACTACTTCCGACCATAGGATCATCACGAGGATGATGATCGATCCAAAAGGTTGGTGTATGATCACTTTCTTAGGATAGATGTATCTTGAGTCTACGGTGTGGAGACACCAGAGCGAGAGTATAAGTACTTATTAGAGAATGAGGGCACTGAGCATGACTACCTCGAGTAGTCATAAGAAAGTCTACCTTCTCGTCGATGACTGATTCGATGCTGCAATGGTGTATATGGTTCTTTGACCTAAGGTGCATCGACAGTTCACCTTAAGGATATTATAGTTTGACTACACCATAACATGATCTCCTAGCCATTTGAAACCCTAAGATGAATGTTGGCTATAGCATGTTCATTGTAGGAATTGGATTGCACCCACAGGGGATCTATCTACCTCGTTAGAAGAGGAGCAGCCCTATGATAATCATGAGATTGAGTCTTTAAGCCCATGGCTATGGCAGAGTGAAGATGATAGAAAAAGTTTATATTAGAGTTTCACATTGGACTCAAATTGAATGATTAATTCATATGATAGATGTTGGGTTTGATGAGTTCACCTTAACCCTAATCCTATCGGAGCTCAAGATAGAAGAACCCAATCAAACAGGTAGCTACACCGAAAGGTTCACTTTTGGTTTTGATGGGTTGCCACCATATACTGCTAGATGTCACTAATGGATTTTGGAAGCAATTAGAATAATTTAGATGATCAATCATTCTAATTATATGAATAAAAAAAGTTCTGATCCATCGAAAGGAGTTTCAATGATGTCGATGATAGAGATCGCGATATATCTCATTACCATATGGAATTGAACCTAACTAGATAACACAAATAAAAATTTGGATCTGAATATCATCAATTGGACTAATCTAGTTCAATTGATTTTGATTAGATCAAATTAGGTTCAAGAAAATCATGCTAGCATATGATTGAGCCTAACATTCTTCTTTTATAATCATTTTGGTTCATCTCGATTGAGCCAAATTTATTTAGGCTCACTCAGAAACCTTGTCTTAGTCTAACTAGAGCTTGTCCAGATCAGAAAAGGATTCTGTTAATTCATTAGATAAATTTAAAACAACACTTGCTAATTCCTATCACCTGCTAATTCCTATTTTTGGACATAGGTCAATAGTTGACCCTGGACACCTGAACGTAGGGCCATGTGTCATGCACCTATAGGAGAGCACCTAGTGCTTTTGTCCCCTACTAAAAGAGGCAAGAGAGAGGATGCACGCCACCCTAGGCTTGCACCCCATATGGATAAGGGATGGAGTCCCATACAAATGGAACTCTAGGGTATTTTGATATGATCAAACACCTAGGTGCCAAAGAGTTTTGGGTTTATCCATTTTGATGGTCTTAGGCTCTATAAAATAGGACTCTCACCTTAATTAGATGATGAATGGGTTGGTCTAGACGAGGGGGATTATTAAAAGCCTTGGGTAAGAGTTAAGCTACTCTATGCTTCCTGATTTTCCATGGGAGTTGTTAGATATATGTGCCCTAGAAGCCAGAATTGGCTGACACTTGTAATACACTTCTAGGGGCAAAATTATAATTTTGACTATAATTAATAAATGGGTTATTTTCTATCACATATGTGTATTTAGTGTCTGTGATACATCCTTTGAGTTAATGGTAATGATAATTCATATTTTCAAGAGTTGAAAATTTAAGACATGAATAATCATTATTAACTCATAAACAGCTCCCGACCATAGGATCATCACGAGGATGGTGATTGATCCGGAAGGTTGGTGTACGATCGCTTCTCTTTAGTAGATGAGTCTTGAGTCTACGGTGTGGAGACACCGGAGCGAGAGTACAGGTACTCGTTAGAGAACGAGGGCACTGAGCGTGACCACCTCGAGTAGTCATTAGGAAGTCTACCTTCTCGTCAATGACTGACTCGATGCTGCAGTAGTGTGTCTGGTTCTTTGACCTGAGATGCATCGGCAGTTCACCTTGAGGGTGTTATAGTTTGACTACACCATTACTCGGTCTCCTAGCCATATGGAACCCTGAGGTGTATGTTGGCTATAGCATGTTCATTGTAGGAACTGGATTGCATCAAGATGGAATCTATCTACCTCGGTGGTAGAGGAGTAGCCCTATGATGATCATGAGAATCAAGTCCAGAAATCCATGGCCATGGTAGAGTGAAATAATAGAAAGAGTTTCTATTTAGATTTTCACATTGGACTCGAATCGAATGATTACATCATATGACAGAGACTAGGGTTTGACGAGTTCACCTTAACCCTAATCTGATCGGGGCTCAAGATAGAAGAACTTAATCACACAGGTAGCTGCACCAAGAGGTTCGCATTCAGCTCTGATGGGTTGCCACCATATACTGCTAGGTGTCACTGGTGGATTTTGGGAGCAATTAGAATGATTTAGATGATCGATCATTCTAGCTGTTCGAATCAGAAGAGTTCTGATCCATCGAAAGGAGTTTCGATGATGTCGATGATAGAGATCATGACATATCCCATTACCATACAGAACTGAACCTAACTGGGTCACACAAACAAGGGTTTGAATCTGGTGATCATCAATTGAACTGATCTAGTTCAATTGATCTGAATGAGATTCAATTAGGTTCAAGGAAATCGTGCTAGCACTCGATTGAACCTAACGTTCTTCTTTTACTATCATAAATAAGTTGTCCTGACTGAGCCAAAGGAGTTTGTGCTCAATCAGAGGCCTTCATATGGTCTGACTGGAGGTTGTCCAAGTCAGAATAGGTTGTCTTATTTGTAAGACATTACCTGCCATTTTTGGTCACCTGCCATTTCTTGTTCTTTGACTTTGGTCAAAAGTCTACCTTTGACTGGTCAAACGTTGACCATTGACCCTTTGACTTTTGACCACATGTCATGCACCTATTGGAGAGCTGGTGGGGGCCTGTCCCCCTGCCAGAACCTGGCAAGGAGAAGGGCGCACGCCAAGGGTGGCGTGAGCCCAAGTAGGAGGCGCCTAGGAGTCCTTGTTGGACAAGGACTCCACCTCCCTTTTGGATTCCAATCAGAGTTCTACTAAGAATCCAGTTTGACTGGTCTTAGGCACCCTCTAAGGAGGAATCCAGGGGTCTCTATTCCAACCAATCAGATTTAGATCTGATTTCACAAAGGGTTGTGATTGGTTGAGAGGAAGAGGAGTTGGATCACAAGAGGTCTATAAATAAGACCCTGCGCCCAACCCTAATTCTAAAATTCAATTGAGAAATTTCCCATGCCCCAAGGCTGCCTCTCCCCTCCTTCTCCATGCCATAGTCTCTTCTCCCCTTGCTCTCCACGTCCAAAAGGAGTTTTGGACTTAGGTTGGTGCGATTCAGATCAAGAAAGGCGATCAAAAGCAAGAAGGCTGCGCTGCTGCAAAAGGACGACTGCAGATCTTCAAAAGAGTTTTGAAGATCCTCCAGATCAGATCCAGATCTGATTTTTGGAGGTGTGATAGAGAAGAAGAGGATCTCCAGATCCAACCCGAGTGGATACCGGTAGAGGCCAGGCGCTTGCGTGGCTAAGATCCAGAACCTTCCGCTGCAATCAGGATCATCTACAGGGTAATAAGATTACCCAAATCAGGTAAATTAAATTTGATTTAATTTATCTTATTTTATTTTATTTATTAAAATAATAAGAATCAGATCTGAAATATATCAAGATCTGATTGAGATCAAGAGAAAATTTTTGAAATATATCTCTTGATCTGATCAGATCTGGACGAACCTGGACCAGAAAATCAGGATTTCCCTTCATCATAAATAAAATATGCACAATAAATTCTAGGATTTCAGGATCTAGGATTATGCAGAAAGTAAGTTTTGAATTTTTGATTAAGGATGAATGTGCAGCACCCCTACACATCATAATAACGCCCCATCGGATGAGAGGAGAAGGTCTTTAAACCCTTCTTCATTCTTATAACCGGACGGCCAAGAGAAATGTCTTAATTAGGAATATGTAATACTACAAAACAGTTTTAGATCTATATCATATATCTCATATACAAATTAGATCTAATCATGGCATATTTTACATACATCTCATGTATCAAATCATGCATATTTTTAAATCTAAATTATCTTATAATAATTTAAAAAATTAGATTTAAATTAATATTATCAAAATAAATTCTAATCTAGACAACTATGTAGAACTATTCTACAACTAGTCTAGACATGCATTAATCATATCTCATATGATGTTTAAAATTAAATAATTTTTAATTTATTATTTTTTAGATATTATTATAATAATTATAATATCAAAAAATAGTAAATAAATATATTTAAAATATGATTTAATCAGATTAAATTAAAAACATGCAAGACTATTCTATAGAACTATTCTATTTTAGAACTAGTCATGCATATTTTCTAATCTTAGATCCAAATCATTTAATTTTAATTTTTTTTTCTAATTTTAGATCTGATCACATCTCATGTGACATCTGAGATCACTTATTTTTTAATTAAAATAAAATTAAAATTAGATCTAAACACTTTAGAACCATGGGCTCTGATACCAGTTGATGGAAAATCCTGATTTCCCGAATCAAATTCATTCAGATCTAATTGGATCAAAAGATATATTTTAAAAAAATTTTTCTTTGATCTAGATCAGATCTGAGATGTTTTAAATCTGATATTTATTATTTTAATAATTAAAATAAATTTAGATAAATTAAATTAAATTTAATTTATCTTAACGTAGGATAATCCTATTATCTATTGATGATCCTGTAAGCAACGGAAGGTTCTGGATCTAGCCACATAAGTTCCTGGCCTCAATCGATATCCACTCGGGCTGAATCTAGAGATCCTCTTCTTCTCTATCACATCTCTAAAAATTAGATCTGAATTTAATTTGAAGGATCTTCAAAATATCTTTCAAAGATCAACAGTTGTCCTTTGCAGTAGCGCAGCCTTCTAGCTTTCTGTCGCCTTTCTCTCGTCTGGATTGCAGCAACTTGGATCCCAAACTCCTTTGGGTGTGGAGAGGAGGGGGAGAAGATGGACTTGGCATGGAGGAGGAGAGGAGAGGCAGCCTTGGGGCATGGGAATTTTCAATACTTTTTTTTGAGTTGGGTGCAGGGTCTTATTTATAGACTATGCGTGATCTAACTCCTCTTCTTCCCAACCAATCACAACCCTTTATGAAATCAGATCTAAATCTGATTGGTGAGAATAGAGTCCTTTGGATTCCTCCTTAGATGGTGCCTAAGACCAGTCAAACTTGATTCTTAGAAGAAGTCTAATCGAAATCCAAAAAGGAGATGCAGTCCCTGTCCAATAGGGACTCTTGGATGTCTCCAGCTTGGGCACATGCCAAGGGTGGCGTGCACCCTCCTCCTTGCCAGGTTCTGGTAGGAGGACAAGCCCCCAACAACTCTTCAATAGGTACATGACACGTGGATAGAAGTCAAAGTGTCAATGGGCCATATTTGACCAGTCAAAGGTCAACTTTTGACCAAAGTCAAAGGATGAGAAATGGCAGGTGACCAAAAATGGTAAGTATTGTCTTACAAAATAAGACCTTTTTTAACCTGGACAGGCTCCAGTCAGATCAAGTGAAGGCCTTTGATTGAGCATAAACTCCTTTGGCTCAGTTAGGACAACTATTTATGATAGTAAAAGAAGAATGTTAGGTTCAATCGAGTGCTAGCACGATTTTCTTGAACCTAATTGAATCTCATTCAGATCAATTGAACTGGATCAATTTAATTGATGATCAGCAGATTCAAGTCCTTGTTTGTGTAATCTAGTTAGGTACATTTCTGTATGGTAATGGGATATGTCATGATCTCTATCATCGACATCATCGAAACTCCTTTCGAAGGATCAGAACTCTTCTGATTCGAATAGCTAGAATGATCGATCATCTAAATCATTCTAATTGCTCCCAAAATCCACCAGTGACACCTAGCAGTATATGGTGGCAACCCATCAGAGTTGAATGCAAACCTCTTGGTGCAGCTACCTGTGTGATTAAGTTCTTCTTTCTTGAGCCCCGATCAGATTAGGGTTAAGGTGAACTCGTCAAACCCTAGTTTCTGTCATATGATGTAATCATTCATTCAAGTCCGATGTGAAAACTAAATAGAAACTCTTTCTATATTTTACTTTGCCATGGCCATGGGCTTTGGCTTGATTCTCATGATCATCAATAGGCGCTGCCCTCCACCACCGAGGTAGATAGTATTCCATCTTTATGTTATCCAGTTTCTATAATGAACATGCTATAGCCAACATACACCTCAAGGTTCTGAATGGCTAGGAGATCGAGTTATGATGTAGTCAAACTATAACACCCTCAAGGTGAACTGTCGATGCACCTCAGATCAAAGAACCAGACACACCACTACAACATCGAGTCAGTCATTGACGAGAAGGTAGACTTCCTAATGACTACTCGAGCTGGTCATACTCAGTGCCCTCGTTCTCTAATGAGTACCTGTACTCTCACTTCGATGTCTCCACACCGTAGACTTAGACTCATCTACTAAAGAAAAATGATTGTACACCAACCTTCTAGATCAATCACCATCCTCATGATGATCCTATGGTCGGAAGCATTTTATAAGTTAATAATGATTATTCATGTCTTAAATTTTCAACTCTTGAAAATATGAATTATCATTACCATTAACTCAAAGGATGTATCACAGACACTAAATACACATATGTGATAGAAAATAATCCATTTTATTTAGTCAAAATTATAATTTTGCTCCTAGAAGTGTATTACAAGTGTCATCCAATTCTAGCCTCTAGGGCACATATATCTAACACCTGAACCCATGCCCAACTCCTTTAGGAATGAAGAGGAGAGAGAGAGGATCAGAGGAAGGCATGGAATAGAGGAGGGTAGCTTTGCAACATGGTGAAAGAAAGAAGCTCCCTAACCCAAGGCGCAGACAGGATTTAAATAGATCCTGCTACGCCATGCAGTGCCACATATCCCGATCAATCAGAGGCCTTCATTCAATCAGATCTAAATCTAATTGGTGGGATGATGTCATCTGATCTAATTAGATGAGAGTCCCTCAAAAATCCATATAGGTGGCACCAACCCTGGATAAACCCAAAACTCTTTGGCACCTAGGTGTTTGATCATATCAAAATACCCTAGAGTTCCATTTGTATGGGACTCCATCCCTTATCCATATGGGGTGCAAGCCTAGGGTGGCGTGCATCCTCTCTCTTGCCTCTTTTAGTAGGGGACAAAAGCACTAGGTGCTCTCCTATAGGTGCATGACACATGGCCCTACGTTCAGGTGTCCAGGGTCAACTATTGACCTATGTCCAAAAATAGGAATTAGCAGGTGATAGGAATTAGCAAGTGTTGTTTTAAATTTATCTAATGAATTACAGAATCCTTTTCTGATTGGACAAGCTCTAGTAGACTAAGACAAGGTTTCTGAGTGAGCTAAATAAAGTTTGGCTCAATCGAGATGAACCAAAATGATTATAAAAGAAGAATGTTAGGCTCAATCATATGCTAGCATGATTTTCTTGAACCTAATTTGATCTAATCAAAATCAATTGAACTAGATTAGTCCAATTGATGATATTCAGATCCAAATTTTTATTGTGTTATCTAGTAGTTCAATTCCATATGGTAATTGAGATATATCGCGATCTCTATCATCGACATCATTGAAACTCCTTCGATGGTATCAGAACTTTTTTTATTCATAAATTAGAATGATTGATCATCTAAATTATTCTAATTGCTTCCAAAATCCATTAGTGAACATCTAGCAGTATATGGTGGCAACCCATCAAAACCAAAAGTGAACCTTTCGGTGTAGCTACCTGTTTGATTGGTTCTTCTATCTTGAGCTCCGATAGGATTAGGGTTAAGGTGAACTCATCAAACCCAACATCTATCATATGAATAATCATTCAATTTGAGTCCAATGTGAAACTCTAATATAACTTTTTCTATCATCTTCACTCTGCCATAGCCATGGCTTAGACTCAATCTCATGATTATCATAGTGCTGCTCCTCTTCTAACGAGGTAGATAGATCCCTGTGGGTGCAATCCAATCCCTACAATGAACATGCTATAGCCACATTCATCTTAGGGTTTCAAATGGCTAGAGATCATGTTATGGTGTAGTCAAACTATATATACTTAAGGAATGTCGATGCACCTTAGGTCAAAAACCATATACACCATTGCAGCATCGAATCATCATCGACGAGAAGGTAGACTTTCTTATGACTACTCGAGGTAGCAGCTCAGGTGCCTCATCTTAATAAGTACTTATACTCTCGCTCTGGTGTCTCCACACCGTAGACTCAAGATACATCTATCTAAGAAAGTGATCATACACCAACCTTTATGATCGATCATCATCCACTCGTGATGATCCTTATGTCGGAAGTAGTTTATAATTAATTATGAAAATTCATGTCTTAATTTTCAACTCTTAAAAATTAATTATCATCATTAATTCAAAAATGTATCATAGATACTTTAAATACAACTATGATAGAAAATAATTTATTCATTAATTTATAGTTAAAATTATAAAATTATCCTTAGAAAGTATGTTAATAAGTGTTAGCTAAATCTGGCTTCTAGGCACACATCTAACAATTAGTCGGGAGCAGCTTGAGAGGCGTTGGTGCACGTAACTCAAGCTAGATGCAAGAAGATCAGATCTAAGAGCAGACGTGTCACTATGGGCCTCATGATCGCTATGTTGAGGAGGCTCAGTAT
>QRFJ01007611.1:0-42187 GCA_006176705.1 Cocos nucifera
TATCGGAAGGTACTCGTTGAGCACTAAATTCTCCTTGAAGAACACAGACGACAAGTTCATTATCACAAACATTTATGGCCCCTACAATCGTCCTTTCCACCTTTCCTTCTTGCAAGAACTCAAGAAATTAAGCTCTTCAATCCATCTCCCATGGACACTCATTGGTGATTTCAATGCTTCTAGATTTAAAATCGAGAGGTCAGGTGCTTCCGAAAGTTCTTGTTCCTCACAAGAGCTCAATAATTTCATCAACACCTTAGCACTTATCGAGATCAACCCAACATCTCATAGATTCACTTGGTCAAATCTCTGAGGCCAACCTAGCCTGGCCAAACTCGATAGGTATTTTGTTACAATGGACTGGCACACAGCCTTCCCATCCTCATCGCTTTCCCCACTTCCTCGAGTTACATCTGACCACATTCCTCTCCTCCTTTCAAGTGAAAACAGTGGCTAACATCACTGGCACTTAGAGAAAATAGTTCCGCTTTGAAAACCTATTGGTATTCATATGATGGCTTCGATGATCTGATCAGAAAATGGTGGTCCAAATCTTCATCGTTAGAAGATAGTACTGCCAACATAGTCCTCAAGCTCAGGTATATTAGAGCCAACCTTTGAAAATGGAGCAAAACAATAGTGGATAATATCACTCTCAGAAAATATAGCTTAACTTGGTCAAATAAGCAAACTGGATGAATAGAGGAGCAAAAAAATTTAAGCACACTAGAGAGAACGATGAGAGATGACTTGAAACAACAGCTAGACCTTCTATTGCAACAAGAAGAGATTATGTGGCGTTAAAGATTTTGCATCACTTGGCTTCGAGAAGGAGACCAGAATACAAAGTTCTTCCACATTTTGGCTTCAAACAAGATGAGAAAAAACCATATACTAGAGATACACTAGAACAACAAAGTGCTAAAAACTCAAACCGAAGTTAAATCTGCCTTCTTTTCTTTCTACTCCTCTTTTCTTGGATCCCAAGAAATTAAACATGCAAACATAGACTGAAACAAGCTCTACCCTGGCCCTCCTCCAAATTTATCCTCTCTAGAAGCTCCCTTCTCTACTGACGAGAACAAAAATGCTATATTTACCCTGGCAAAAAATAAATCTCCAGGCCCGAACGGCTTTCAGATATCTTTTTATCAAAAATATTGGGATATCATTGGGAGTGATTTACTTAAACTATTCTCAGCCTTCTACCATGGTGCATGTGATCTCTCCAGCCTCAACTACACCTACATTTCTCTGATCCCAAAAAAAATAGATCAACCAACAGTAAAGGATTTTAGACCAATAAGCATCGAAAATGGGCTTATCAAGATAATATCCAAGGTGTTATCACTCAGACTTCAAGGTAAAATGGAAGAGCTCATTTTTGAATGCCAATCTGCCTTCGTTAAAGGTAGGTTAATTTTTGAGAGTTACATTTCGGCTACCGAGCTTATCTTATTTAACAAACACACCAACCAACCAGTCGTCCTTTGCAAAATAGACTTTGAGAAAGCCTTCGATAGTGTAACATGGCATTTTCTATTTGACCTACTCCCCCATAGAGGTTTTCATAGTAAATGGATTGCCTGGATAGAGGCACTTCTCCAAACTTCACACTTCGCCTTGGTCATCAAAACTTGGTAGGAAAATGGTTCAGAAACAAGAGGGGTTTGAAGCAAGGAAACCCCCTCTCATCCTTACTTTTCATTCTAGTTACAGATGTTCTCGCCCAAATTCTTAAGATTGCCAACTCTGAAGGATTGATTCATGACATTGGCCCTCCTAGCTCTAACTAGTCCTCACATTGTTTGCAGTTTCCCGATGACACCTTGATCATTTGTAAAGCTGGCATATCTGACATCAACTATCTTAAGCTAATCCTGTACAACTTTGAAGCGGCAACCAGACTAAGCATCAACTTCCTCAAAACTCAGCTTATTGGTCTGGGTATCAGCGAGGACCTAGCCTGTAACCTCACTACATTGTTAGGTTGTATGGTTTCTCACCTTCCCACCTGCTATCTGGGTCTCCCACTGCACCACTCCAGGTTGAACAAAGGCGATTGGACCTTCCTTACAGATAAAATTTCAAAGATATTAAGTGGATGGAAGCGAAAAACTCTAACACTCACTGGTCGAATCACTCTCACAAATTCAATTTTAAATGCCATCCCAATTTATTGGATGTCAGTCTTGAAGCTTCCCATAGAGGTCATAAGAGAAATAGAATGAATCTCTAGACAATTCATCTGAGATAGCCAACAACCAAAAGGGAATGTCAAGCACTTGCTAAGTTGGAACCATGTATGTAGACCACGACAATATGGTGGCCTAGAAGTAAAGAATCTTACAACTCTCAATCACGCTCTCCTTCTAAAATGGTGGTGGATATTCACTTGTTACCCACACAAGCCATGGTGCCTCCTTCTGAAAAATATATACTACTCAAAAAGACCCATTTCGGCACCCTCTAGGAGACTACTCAGGGTAGCTTCTCCCGTTTGGGACAATATACTAAAGCTTCTAGCCCTGTTCAAGCAATGTTTCCATCCAAAGATAGGCAATGATCGTCAGATATCATTTTGGCATGATAACTGAATTGGAAACAAGGAACTCAAACTCCTATTTCCCAACCTATATGCCTTTGCTAGAAAATAGAGCAACTCTGTTGACGACTTCTTCTGTCAATCAAGCTTTCACTCATCCTTCAAATACCCAATGACCTCACAAGCATTTGGCGAGCTTCGAAACTTATCTTGTCTTCTCTGGACTGTATCCCTCTCTTTCGATCCGGACACATGGCTCTAGAACTGGAGCACTAACGGCCTCTATAAAGTAAGTAACGCCTATAATTTCTTATCCCATGGTGGAGTAATCTCTCGCATTGTTAAAGCCTTCTGGAAACTCTGCATTCCTGAGAAGGCCAAACTCTTCTTCTGGCTCTATTACCATGATAGAATATTGACGAAGGAAAACCTAATTAAAAGAGGTGTTAACATCACCAGAAGGGACAATACTTTGGACGAATGAAGTCCATCAATTCATTTATTGCATCACTCACATTATTGGTGACATCTGTTGACTTGATCGAAGGGACAATACTTTGGACGAATGCCATGCAAGTGCTATATTTCTTGCTTGGTGCAACTTCACTCCATATATGTTCCAAGAACATTTGGTCCTTGGATGCAAGCAAAGAGCTTGGGAGAACAATGAAGAGGCCGGGTAAAGAAAAAGTGAATAGCCCTTATTTTTTCTTTTTCTTTTCTATTTGTTGTTTTATTCTTTCTCGTATCCAGCATTTATAGACTTAGGTTAAGATATTGCTCATCCCAATCACAAGTTAATGTAGAAAGCACTTGCATTAGTAAATCCAACAATCAAATCTTCCTCTTCTTATTTTCTTTTCTTCCCCTTTTTTTTTCGCTTTCCATTTATCCTTCGCTGCTATGCACCGGGGCCCCCTTCTTCCCTACCTTATATTCTTCTCTTTCTCCTCCCTACTGCCATCTGCACTAGCCCTTCCTCCTTTCCTTATATTCTTCTCCTTTCTTTTTTTCCCATACCAACCAAGGCTTCAAGCACCTCCTTTCTTTCCTTTTCTTCTTTAGCTCTCCTCAATTCTTTCTATTCTTCTCCTTCCTTTCGTACCTGCCAACTGAAACAAATGACACCTCACTTCTTTCCTCCCCTTCATCCCCTTTTCCTTCCATTCTTCCTTCCTAATGGAGGTGGCGACCGACCTCTTCATCATTTTGTTTATTCTTTTCTTCTTCCCCCTGTCATCCAGGCCAATTAAGCCATCACCACCATGTCTTTCCTTTTTTAATTCTCATTTTTATCTTTCACTTTCTTCTCGTAGTTTGTTTCTTCATTATTTTCTTTCATTTCCACTTTTTTCTGCTCTTGCACCAAGAAAACCACCTCCATATCTTTCCATTTCCTACTTGTCACTTTCATGAGATATCCCCATGTACCTCTCTCTTTCTAATTATGTTCTCATGGAGATTGCCATAAATTCCTCCGCTCTTTTATTGCTTCTCTCCCTAATCGACCCCAACCTTCCTTTCTATTTTCCATCAAATGCACTGCCTCCTCTTATCTCCCTCTCTATTAATTCTCTCCCATGACAACCTCTCCTACCTTCCAATTCAAAAACCAGCTATATACCTTATTTTTCTTGTTCATGATCCATAAAAATAGATATTTATAATTCTAAATCAATATTTACTCAGTCATGAAATATTGCAAATATTTAATTTCTCAAAGCTTAGAGTAACTAAAATAAATAGAACTTACACATAATATTTTATTATAATATTATTAAAATAGAACTTACTCAATTTAGTGCATATATATTTATTAAAATATTAAAAATACAACTAAATCACCAATAAGATAATATTTTAGGATAATCAAAATTAAAATTTTGGCAACTATATATATTAAGAAAATTGATCGAAACCCCTGAGAGATACTCCGTGATCATTACCTTACCCACCTCTTGGTTAACAAAACTGCATTAAAACTCCCTAAGCTAGACTTTCTAATAAGTTGCTTCCAAATCCTTTATCATATTTTCAGGATTTTCCAAAATAAGTCACTAATGCTATTCTCGGAGCATGCATCAAGTTACCAACCTTGAACCGCTCTTCTTGGTTGGCCAAGCTAAATATCATCTCTCAATTGCTTTATTACTTAGGTTGCGTGATCTTTGCTACATGTCTGCTTAATAAAAGAAAAAGACCAAACCAATTGAGACCAGAATTTGGGATGGAAATTGGTTGGGTATAGATTGATCCGATCAATGCCTACACCTACCCTACAATTGAAAACCCCAAACCCATAGGCACCCTTTATACACCCTGGATAAGCTCAGGTCAAGTAGATAGTATAGGTCAGGTCAATTCAACTAAACAAGATTGGTGCTGTTAGACCGGATAAGAAACTCATCGAGCATCCATTTTAAAATAATTAAAACTTTAGAATGGGAGATTTATATTAAGCTTATATCGGAGTGGGTTCGGTGCGCAGCATTACCATTACCCGACCTTGACCCACACCTGCTTTGGGTACCTTATCTAGAAACTGTATGCCCCTCAAAGTTTTAAATAGGTCAAGAAGAACCCAACCAATTCAGGTTTAGTTGGTTTAGGAATCCAGTGGGATGGCTAAAATTGCCATCTCTATTTAGAAGCTACAATCATTTTTTGGTTCTATAATATGACATAAATGTTTAAAGATTTCTTAGTCTTCTGGATGCAAGGCAAAAGTGAGATCTCCTGAGGAACAATTTCTTTTGGATTCCTCTCTTAGTTAAAATAAGAATCAGCTTTTCTATAATCAACATGATTTGTGGATATAAACCAGAAAGAACTAAAAACATACACAAGGTAAAACTTAAATTCTACGACAGCTTTACTTTCAATTGTTTGACCATCCCAATTCGGAGAACAAACAATGAAAGTTTGGACTGATAACTTGGTGAGCCCAACCCCTTCAGCACTCAACTTTAATTTTTCAGTTTTTCAATAAACTCATCTGACTAATCATGGAAGCATCAACATACATTCAGCGGTATGAAATCAACTCTATTATGATCCGATCATCCAATTTTTGATAAAAGCATAGGGACATCACTTTTTTGGTTTCTTGATTAAAAGTTCGTAATTTTGTTGGCATATCTCACTAAATAATGAAATTATTTAAGGATCTTATATCTCAAGAATTGGAGGAACACAAATATGGATAAGATAGAATACTTTATTATATCCATAGATTGATAATATTTCATGCATCGATGATGCTTACAATATCAAGTGAAAATGACATAATATCCTATGAGAAATTAGTTAGCAAGCCAGATAAGTCTTAATATAATTTTAGCAACAAGCCTGCCAATTTTCCAAGCAGTCTTAAGCCTATCCACATTTAGCCCAACATCAGCAAGTTTGTCATCGCAACTCTTAGCCTCATTTATGACTTGCTTAAGCATATCAATGGCCTCCTTGATACTTCCTGACATAACATCGCTGATAGCAGCTTGCACATCATTTTTTGCATTTTGAAAATTCCCGCTGCAACTCTCCAATCCTTGTCTTATTTGATCTGTCAAGTTACCGAGCTTCAAAAAGTCCTGTAAGTTGGTGATGGCTTGATTAACAAAGTCCATCAATTCATTCATTACATCACTAACATCATTAGTGACATCAGTTGGCTCGATCGAAGAGACAATACTTTGGACCAATACTATGCAGGAGCTATATTTCTCGCTTGGTGCAAGCTCACGGCATATATGTTCCAAGAATGCTTGGTCCTTGGATGCAAGCAAAGAGCTAGGGAGAACAATGAAGAGGATAAAGAAAAAGAGAAAAGCCTTCATTTTTTCTATTCTTTTTCTATTTGTTGTTTTATTCTTTCTCGCATCCAGCAATTTATAGACTTAAGCTAAGAGATTGCTCATCCCAATCACAAGTTCATGTAGAAAGCAATAGCATGAATAAAT
Source organism: Cocos nucifera (assembly GCA_006176705.1). Taxonomy (NCBI): domain Eukaryota; kingdom Viridiplantae; phylum Streptophyta; class Magnoliopsida; order Arecales; family Arecaceae; genus Cocos; species Cocos nucifera. Next base: position 6,505 of record QRFJ01007611.1, read on the forward strand.
CCAACAATAGAATCTTTCTCTTGTCATTTTCTTTCTTTCCTATTTTTCCTTTTTCCATTTATCCTTCGCTGCTATGCACCATGCCCTCCGTTCCGTGACAGCCAAGTGAAACAAACAACAGCTCACTTCTTTCCGCTTCTTCCTCTCCTTCTTTTCTTATATTCTTATCCTTCGTTCTATTCTTCCTTCCTAACCGAGCCAGCGACCGTCCTTTCCATCATTTCTTTTGTTCTTTCCTTCTTCTCTCTGCCATCCTTGCTAATCAAGCCGTCACCACCATGTCTTTCCTTTTCTTCTCATTTTTTTTCTTGATTTTCTTCTCACTATTTGTTCCTTCATTATTTTCTTTTATTTTTGTTTTTTTCTACTCATTTACCAAGGAAACCACCGCCATATCCTTCCATTTCCTACTTGTCACTTTCATGAGATATCCTTATGCATCTCTCCCTTCCTCTTGCTAATTATGTTGTCGTGGTGATGGCCCATAAATTCCTCTGCTCTTTTGTTGATTCTCTCCCAAATCAACCCCACACTTTCTTTCTATTTTCCTTCAAATGCACTGCCCTCTTTTACTCTCCCTCTCTCTTAATTCACTCCCATGACAACTTCCCGTGCTTTCTAATCCAAACCCAGATACCTTTTTTTCTCTTATTTATGATCCATGAAAATAGATATTTATAATTCTAAGTCAATATTTACTCAATCATGAAATATTGCAAACATTTAATTTCTCAAGGATTCGAGTAATTAACATAAATACAACTTACACATAATATTTTATTATAATATTCAAATATTAATGAATATTAAGTGCATATATGTTTGTTAAAATATTAAAAAATAATTGAATAACCTATAAGACAATATTTTAGAATAATCAAAATTAAAATTTAGCAACTATGTATATTGAGAAAATTTACTGAACCTGATCATCCCATCATGAGAGAAATTAGCCAGGTGATCATTACCTCACCCACCTCTTGGTTAACAAACCTGCATTAAAACTCCCTAAGAAGGACTATCTAATAAGTTGATTGCACATCCTTTATCGTATTTTGAGGATTCCCAAAATAAGTCACTAATGTTACACTCCGGGCATGCATCTGGTAATCGATCTTGAACTGCCTCTTTGGTTGGCCAAGTCATGCTAAATATCATATCTCAATTGCTTCATTACCTTGAGTTGCATAATCTTTGCTACATGTATGCTCGATAAAAGAAAATTACCAAACCAACTGAGACCAGGATTTGGGAAGGCAATTGGTTGGGTATGGATTGGTCCAGCCAATACCTGCACCTACCCCACAATGGAAAATCCCAAAAGCAAAAGCACTCTTTACAAACCTTGGATAAGCTCAGGTCGGGTAAAGTGGATGCATGGTACAAGTTAGGTCAGATTAGGCAGACAAGATTGGTGGTGTCGAATCGGATAAGAAACTCATCACGCATTTGTTTGAAAATAATTGTAACTTTAGAATAGGGGATTTATATTAAGCTTGTATCGGTGTTGGTTTGGTGCACAACATTACCATTACCTGACCTTGACCCAAACCTACTTGGGTACCTTGTTAAACCTTATCCCCATTGAGGTTTTAAATAGGTTATGAAGAACCCAACCAATTCTGGTATAGTTGAGTCAGGAATCTAGTGGGATGGCGGCTAAAAGTGCCATCTCTATTTAGAATAGGGATGGCAATCAGGTCGAGTCGAGTCATAAATGGATCGGGTCAAATACGGATTGGGTCAAAAATGTCCAAACCTGAACTTGATCTATTTATTAAGCAGGTTAGATATTGAAACCTGAATATGATCCATTTAATAAAAAGGTTATCCAACCCGACCCATTTAACCTTATTTATATAATCTAGTTAAAAAAAATTCATTTATATTTGCTTGACCCATTTAAAAAAATAAAAATCTACTTCTCACCTAAGCAGCTCGCCACGCTTTTGGCTCGACCACAGCTATCCCTCCGCCCTCACCAGCATCGCTGCATGCTTGCCCCTTTGCCCCTCTATCGGACCCCCTCTGCCCTCATCTGCATCGCCACATGCTCGCCCTCACCGCCATCGCTTCGGCCTCGTCGTTGCTGAGCAATACGTGCTCATATATATATGGCATTGGTGAACATGGCAGCAATCCCCATCATGAATCTTGACACGATGAGCTGCCTCCGCGACACTTCCCCCCACCACTTGCCCTTGCTCGTCGGTGAGGTAGACGGCCAGCCCAGTGGCACCCGATGGGGAGGGAGCTAGGAGGAAGGCCCTGGATAGAGAGAGAATCTCAAAGCGGCCATGGAGGGTGATGACAGCGTTGAGTGCTACTACTAGCTGGCGGAGATTTACGTTCGTCACCATGCCGCTGCCACTAAGAATGGAGATACCCCGCTATAGCTGGCGAGCAAATACGGCAACGGTGTCCATGATGTCGGTCGTGCTAGCAATCTCCAAGACATGGGAGCGGAGGAAGTTTGGACTCTCCTTGGTGAATATTAGTGATAATGATAGGCAGCTTTGGCTTGTTCTTCGATCTGACTAGGTGGTCGGAGCAGTGATCGATGCAACAAGTGAAAACACCACTACAAGAGAACCAAGCTTTTGTGACGTGATTATTTATGATAAAAAATTTTTGTTGTAAATAAATATATTTGGGATGAAAATAAATTTTCATCATAAATAATCAATTATTTATAATAAAATAAATTTTTATCATAAATAATAGATTATTTGCAATGTAAATCCACTACAACAGAATAGATTTTTTATGATGCAAAAATTTTATCACAAAAAATCATTTTTCATCGCTAATAATTATTAGCGATGAAAATTTCGTCGCTAATTCTTTATCGCAAAAAATGAGATCGCAGATACTAATTAGCAACCAAAAAAATAATTTCATTGCTAATAATACTTTTTTATGATGAAAAATATTCATCGATAATTTTTTTTATTTCTTAAATTATCGATGATGAAATTATTGGCGATGAAATTTTTTTGTTGCATTATAAAAAACATTTTTACTGATGAATATAATATGTCAAAAATAATTAATTATCTACGACATAAATAATCCATCATAGATAATTGTTATTTATGATGAATAATTTTCATCGCAAAAAATTTTGTCGTAGATAATTATTATCTATGATGGATTATTTCCATCATTGATAATTATTTACAATGAAAATATATCCATCATAAATAATTTTATTATCTATGTGGATTATTTCCATCATAGATAATTAATTATTTGCAATGGATATATTTTCAGCATAAATAATTTCATCATAATTTAATTTTTTTTTAAAAATATAATTTTTTTATATTTTTATTTTATTTTTTATACTTTTAAAAAATAAAATAAAAAATTTATAAAAATTTTATCATTTCATCCATAAATAAATTTCATCATTTCATTCATCCATACATAAATTTTCTTTCATTATATAAAAATATAATTATAGAAAGTATTTTTTATAAATACAAAATATTCAAAATAAAAATAAAAATATACAAACATAGATAGCTGGCCATCAAGCACTGGTAGTATCTGAAGGAGAATGGGTCAAAGAAGGAGGAGAGCGCTCAGAGAAGCTCGAACCGACCTGCTGCTGCCTGCTCATTATCTGCATCATCTACTCCATCTATGCCATCCGCTCCATCATCTGCATCTAGAATAGCTGGTACTGATCGACGCATGCAATCAACTCAATCGCCCGCTCTTGAACCTCAGCAGCCTGTCTCTATATCTCCATCAATCAAACATCACAGGCAGCATGGATGTCAGCCCTAGACGGATGTGAAGACTGTTGAGAATTATGTCCCAAAGCCAATCATCAGTCTATTGACGGTTGAGATATTATAATTAATTTATTAATTAATAAAAAATATTTTGACATCTTTTTTCTCATAAGTTTACATCTTCTAATGAACTCCATTGTTGTGATAAAGTTTGGGACTATTTAGTTTCAATAAAGAAAGGATTTATCGATTAGTCCTTAAATTTATTCACGACCAAATGATAGGCTGTTAATTAGGATGGCAGCATCTATCGAGCATAGGTCACTATATGTCATATAGGTTGGTTATCCTCGTAACCAAGGTATGTAGAGACATTGGTATGGCATACAGATGAGATGTATAGGTACATCATCATTGAACGTGATCAACTCCAGAGTATTCTACTATTGAGAATGTCTCTGATGGGATATAGATATAAGTATCCCTTAGATTTGAGATCACCTAGTGACTTGCAAGCAACTCACTGTGCTTTGGTACTGGAAAACTAAATTTTTAATTCAGCAATGGAAGACTTCTGGGCATAGTCAAATACTTACAAAGTCAGAGTGTGATTAAGATGAAATTGACCACTCCAAGAGTTGGAGAAGAATGTATCACTGTATTTCAATATAGCAAAACCTTGGCTAGGATAATCCATCAGATGGATTTGGTATTTTGAAATATAATATGGACAACCTGATCAGAGTTGATAGTTGAACTCTGAGGTATCCTACAAGCATTGTGGTCAAGGGGATGAATTATATGAAAATTATATCCGCATAGATTCTAAGGATGGTGTTTTACACCTTCGACCTATCCGACTGTTGGGTATCATTACTAGATGGTCAGTTTGATTGATACAAAAATTTATTTCTATGCTACTAGCTTAGGTTTGGATCTATGAGGTCACACATTAGATCTTATGATCTGATCGGATGGTTGATCAATGATTAAGAATCGTTCTAGGGTTAAACAATCAATACGATTGATGTTTAACCTAGTATAAGTGTTGAAGGAGGATCAATTAGCAATTAAATTACTAATTAACTTAATTTAATTAAGCCAATAGACTGAGATTAAGTCTAATTAAATAATATTTAATTAGATTTAATTTGGACTTGATTGGATCAAGTTCAATTGGTTTATTGGATAAGCCAAGTGCAAGGAAGAACTAGTCCTAGTCTAACTTGGACTCAGATTAACCTAATTTTCTAATTTTATTAAAAAAATAAATTAAAATTAAATCTAATTTAATTAAGTTCTTAAATGGGTTAGGGCGTTATTTAATTAGATTGGTTTAATCTTGATTTTATTTGGTTAAAAGATCTTGTTTGACTAAGTCAAAATAGGAGTCCTAGTGTGACTAGGACTCCCTATCACTTACGCCACTTAATCCTCACATACCATGCCCTTTTTATTTTATTTCTTACATAAAAATTCTCCACTCCCATGGCTTCTCATGCCCTCTTTCTCTCCTTTTCTCATAAGGCAATTTATTGAAAGACCAAGTCAAAAGAGGAGTTTATTTTGCTTAGGATTCTATGAGATAGAATCCTTATTGACCAAAATACCTTTTCTTGAGTGCCGCCCCCTCTTTTAATTAATTTTTCTCTTATTCCATGAAAATAATCTTCTTTTTTGTGCACCCTCCCTTGTAGGTCCACGCCAATAATTATGGAGGAGGCGCCCATGAGTTGGGTGCCCCAATAATTTTTCATGTTTGGATATTCCTAGTTTAGGATTTTGATCTAACTTGGACTCTTCTTTTTCTCTATTTATTGGATAAATTTTATTCTAATTTTTTCATAAAATATAAAGCTTTGGGAGAGGTTTGGGGTATGCAAAAATAAGAGGAAGAGGGTCCTTGGGCATGGGGGTTCCATAGGCACCAAACTAGGTGTCTAGATGAGAGAAAAGAGAAGAAGAAGAGGATTTTCTTCTAGGGCTGTTTTAATTTCAATCTCTCCTTCTTTCTTTTGAGTTTTTTTTGAGAGAGTCTCAGATCAACAAACTCTCATCTTTCTTCTCATATTTTGGAGAGTCCAAATTTTGAAGAAGAGAGCATTGGATCGATCGTCGAAGTAGGATCAGTACTGTACTAGCATGCTGTGCTGATTTTCTACATCGGACTTTAGATCAGAGATCGTAGGCTCATGTAGATGACTCCTAGAGGTTGGATGCATGTGCAGCTTGTGACTTCATCCTCAAGTCTGGATCAATAAGTTAGAATATCTAAACTTGCTCAGGTAATAGATCTGATCTATAAACTTCATACCTGCATTTGATGTACTGTAGATCTAGGTTGATTTGATCAACCTTTTTTCTTTCTTATTTAATTTTAATTTTTGATTTGATATCATATCTTAATCATATAATAGATCTGAGATCTAAGTGTTTACATAGTTATTTAAAAAAATTTTAAATTTATTTAAGTCTTCCACTGCAAGATCTTGAAAAGTTTCAAGATCTACCTATGAAACCCTAGATCTGGTTCTTTTAAAGACGTAGGAGCTTTGATCCCATGCCCTAGCCTCTTAACATAATAAGGTCTTGTACCAAGCATCCAATCATAGATCTCCTCATTTGTGGGCGTGGTCAGGCCCTCTAGAGTAGGCTAGGATCTAATGTCTATCATACGATCCTAAAAATTAAATTTATAACTATTCTAAGTTTGTACTGAAAATCAAAATATAAATGAAAAAATAGTTGAAAAAACTTACATAAAGTTTCTGGCTCCCAATCATCCAACCTTCTGACCGTTGCTGATGTGTCTGCTAGTAGATCTCAATCCTACCAGGAAGCTTGCCACTCTTTAGATCTCTTTACAATTTGAGAATAATTAATATTTTTTAAAATAATTAAAAAATTAATATATGATAAATAAAAATTACTTACCATCTGCTCTATATGGTGAACGAATGGCCTCGAACCCCCATAATGCGAGACTATCTATCTTGCCCAATTTGCGGCATTTTTGGCACTTCGATCCTGCATAGTTAACATTCAAATTAGTCAATAAATAACTAAATTTAAAAATAATTAATATTTAATTATTAAATTTTTAAAAAAAAGAAGTTACCTGATATGCTAGATCCTCATATGTACAGTATATGATAGCCCTGTCCTCCATAGTGATGCTGTCATATGGCCGCTGTCGTGCTGCCTCCACCCCCTGGTCGTGTACTATAGCATATCAGTGGTGATGAATATGATGTTGGTACTCCTTGGAATATGATATCGGTACTCTTTGCAAGCATAAATGATCATCTACAGCTCGCCGTACACGATCGTGCTCAAAATCAATAATATCAAAAATAGCCTATGAATAATAAATATTATAAGAATATAGTGCTAATTAAATATTTAAATAAATATTATTATACCTGTAAATGGCTATAGAAGATCTCTCTCTAAGGCCGTGTAATCTGATGCCAATTGAAGAGCATCATCGGGGCATAGCTATGGCAAATGATGTCCAACTCAGTCTACCATGGCTTGCACCATCTCCTAATAGACCTGTTATAGCTTGACGGAATCTCGATGCGGAGATGCTGTCCCTCGTGCTCGCATCTCCAATGCTCAAGGGCGAGATTCTTCGATGGACCTTGCCCTCACCTCACCACCAAAATAGAATGGCCTGAAAAATAATGATTAAATTATTAGTATAATAACCATCTATAAACCTAATAAGTAAAGTAAAATAAAATTTTATTATGTAAAAAATATTAACATACCACTCGGGCCCGCCTGATCACTCAACCTGCCTCAATTGGACTCGCCTGTGTAGGGCCCTCTGGCAACTCCAATGGTGTAGCAATGGAAATGGGGGAAAGCTCAAGGGTAGGCTAGAAAGTTGATCACCATCGTATCCCTCCTGGTGCCATACTTGCAATGCTTAAAGTATGCATATAATTAACTTGACATATAAATGAATGTAATAATCAACAATAATAGTGAAAAATGCATAAATGCTAATGAATATATTTGTATTGCATACCATTATTGCAAAAGAAGATTCAATAAAAAATATAGATCTACATATCAATATTCGTGTCCTCCTTGATTTGTAGATCCTCCTCTGAATCATAATAATCAATTAATATATCATCTTCTATCTGATCATTATTTATGAAATGATCGTCGTCCTCCGAATCATCAAGATTAAATATAAAATTAGTTTCAACTTTATTGGATGGCAGATCAACCCTATTCAAAGAAGTTGTCATAAGTTCTTCATCAACAAGATGCTCGATCAATATTTGTTCTTCTTCTTGAAAAGCTTCTTCTTCATGTAGATTTGAATTATTATCTATCTCTAGTCAGGTTGGTATGTCATATACATCTCTAGGTATTATTTTTTATATGACATACTAATCACCTCGTATTTCAGATTCTTTAAATATATTACTTGTTTCGCTTGAGTTGCTAATATATATGCTCATTCTGGTACCATGTTTGTGCAAAATTTATACTAGTAAAATGTGGATCGATATGAATACTGATCTTCTTATTGCTAATATCCCACCCATTCACACTGAAATAAGAATACCAAATTTTTGGATCCATACTTCAATTCTATGATATCTATCAATACACCAAGATATTCAATCTCCTCTTTTCCTTCATATCCTATCATAGCAATCCCACTATTCTAGGTCCATCTTTGCATCTCAAGTTCTCTTGCATGAAATCTCATTCCTCCAATGATGCAAGATATGTAGTAGCTAACTCTTCGATCGGGACCACATGCTAAATTGTACAACTCAAGATCGGATGACTCCTTGAGGCCAGACGTGTGTGCAGCTTGTGACTTCATCCTCAAGTCCAAATCAGCAAGTTAGAATGTCTAAACTTGCTCAGATAATAGATCCGATCTATAAACTTCATATCGCACTTAATGTAGTGTAGATCTAAGTTGATTTGATCAATCTTTTTCTTTCTTATTTGATTTTAATTTTTAATTTAATATCATACTTTAATCATATAATAGATCTAAGATCTAGGTATTTACATACTTATTTAAATAAATTTTAAATTTATTTAAGTCTTTTGCTATAAGATCTTGAAAAAAGTTTCAAGATCTACCTGTGAAACCCTAGATCTGGTTCCTTCAATTGGTATCAGAAACTAGGTTCTTATTACATGATTTTTATGCATGTCTAGATTATTTTTTAGATTAGATCTAATTTATAATCTAATTATTAAATCTAAAATTAAAAAAATATATATTTTAGATTGCACGGATTGCCATAAGATTGTCTTGCTGTAAGGTTTACCTCTTATAGTGAATAGGTTGTCCTAGTATGTGTTGATCTAAAATATTGATCATAAAATTTTAGATTAGATCTAAGAGATTTTATGATCTGATTAAAAATATTTTAATCTAATTTCAATCATCAAAAATGTATCAGATTTGATCTAGGAAGATTTATGATTGATTATTATTGAAACTATTTTAATTATATGAACCTATTTAGATTAGATCTAAAATAGTTTTATGTTAATTTTACTTGCATATTGATTATGAATCAAACATGCAACTTGGTTGATAGAACTATATTATAAAAATATTTTACAAATATGAAAATTATTTTTAAAAAGTCGAACCCCAACCCTCAGCCCAAAACTTAATTAAGAATTAAGAAGTTGATTGATTAGGATCTAGGATTGTGAATTGAAGATCCTAAGACCCAAATCATAACACATTGGGTTAAATGGGTTAGTGGAGATTAGGTCCACTAATTAGATTAGACCTAGGGTTAGATTAAAGAATGGACTTAATTAGAGAATTGACTAAATCTAATTAATTGTTATCTTAGATTAGGTCAAGGATTCTCTAAATCAATTACAATAGTTGTTGTTGGTCAAGTCCATGTCTTTAACAAGACCCAAAATGGACTTGATTCTTGGCTATGCGGTCTAGCATGAACTGTTAGGTTGATCTAATTGAAACTAATTAAACTAGTTGACATCTAGGGTAGACAAGACCAGTGGTTTTTAATTGGCAACCCGCTTACCTGACTATTTCTGATGGTATCTACGGCAAGCCTGGTAGACCCTTCCACTAATCAAACTTACCTAGCCTCTTGATGAGATTATGTTTTGATCGGATCGCTTGACTATTCGAGCTAACCCATGTCAGCTAGGTAAATCAGTTTGACTGATTTAGGTGCTCCTAGACCAGCCTATTAATGGTCTCCCTTAAGCTGACTTGGTGAAGTTAGTGGGAGGATCGTGATAAGTTGGTTAATCTGACCTACTCACTTCTATAAATAAATTCTCTAAAATTATTAGGTTCCTAAAATAAAATAGTTATATGATAACTGGATCATAGCCTTCCATTAAAGTGGATGATAATGGGTCCATTAGTTGGTTAATCATTGGAGGCCCAAAGGCCTGGTGCTTATCGATTTATGGAATTATCATTTATTATATAATCTCTTGGATACATCTTTCTAAATGGTGATCAGGTGGGCCAACCAAAGTTGGGCCTGATCATTCATTCGTTGGATGGGCCAAGTATGGTCATGTTAATGGTTGGACCTAACTGGACTCTTTTCTAAAAAGGCCAAAGCCAACTGATCAAAGCTTGGGGCAAAATTTAATTACTGAAAATTATTTGAAGAAATAATTGGTTGTGAACCTACCCTTAGATGTACATGGGTGGGCTGACCAAAGTTGGGCTCGTGTACAGTCTTTGTGGATTCTAGTATCTACTAAAAAATTAGGATAATTCCTCGAATTGAAGGTAGAGGCTACTAATTCAAATAAAATAGTGGGAGAAACCTTTTGATTAAAGTTCAAATCTTTAGGTTTAATGAATCAATTACTAATTAGGTTTTGGTTTTTCTTTATGCAGACATGACTACTTCTCTATCGCTTCGATCATTGTTGGACAATGATAAGTTGATGGGACCCAACTTCGATAGTTGGTACCAAAAGTTAAAAATTATCCTGGAGTATGAATGGATCCTATATGTGTTGATAGATCCTTCACCTAAGGAGTCAGCTGCCAATACACATGGAATAGTCAGAGACACTTATCAGAAGTGGCTCAATGATCGAACTATGGTGCGCTGCATTATGCTGGCTGCGATGAGCGATAAGTTTAGTTGCATGTTTGAGACAGCTCAGCCAAATGAAATGCTCCAAGTGTTGGAGGATTCTTTTGGCATACCCGATGATGTTAAGAGGCACAAGACTAGTTATGCCATTTTCAATGTCAGAATGCAGGATGGTGCCTCTGTCACTGATTATGTATTGTATATGATCGAGCTGATAAAGCACTTGAGTAAGCTTAGCTTTTCTTTGCACAAACAACTTGGGAAAGATGCAATATTGAACTTGCTATCCAAGTCTTATCTCCCATTCCTTACACATTATAGAATGTCAAAGCTTGAAGTAAACTACCATGGCTTACTGGGGTTACTTCAAAACTTTGAGAAGGATCACCAGCTCCATAAAGAATTAGTGAACTTAGTGGGAGGTTTGTCTTCTCATTCTCGATCCTTTGAAAAAGGGAAGAAGAACAAGAAGAAGAAAGCCAAAAAGGTGCATGTTCATACTAGGACACCTATGTAGGCTCAGATCCCAAAGACCAAGCCCGATAAGAATCAAGCTGAATGCTTCTTTTGCAAAAAGTGGAGGCACTGAAAGTGGAACTGTCCTTAGTACATTGCCTCCCAGAGCCCGAATAGATAGAGAAAGAAGCAAACTATTATCGGGCAAGGTACTTATATGATAATTCCTTATAATTTCTCTATTTATGATATTGCTGAATGGGTATTGGATACCGATAGCCCTTACTATATTTATAATTTGTTGCAGGGGTTGCAGGTCAGTAAAAAATTCGAGCAAGGTGAGAGATTCCTGAACATTGGAGATGGAAAATCCAGTTCCAGTTCTAGCTTTAGAAATTTTGAAACTTGTATTTGAATCTCATACCGTTGTTCTTAGTGATTATCATTTCTATCCTAGTTTCTTTTTAAATATCATTTCTGTAGGCCTTTTAGCTATGAATAATTATGAAATTTTAATAAAAAAATGAGTTTGTAATGTCATTATGAATGGTGTTACCACTTTCTATGGACAATTGAATAATGGTGTATATATGTTATCACAACCGTTAATATAGTCTATTTTACTGGTAAGCACCCTAGATTAGATAATGTATCAAATATCTACTTATGGCACTGTAGGCTAGGTCATATAAGTAAGAACAGGATAAACATGTTGACTCAGGAGGAAATCCTCAAAGTTAATGATTGTGAATCACTTCCAACCTGTGAGTCTTATCTTTTTGATAAAATGACCAAGTCACCTTTCACTAGAAAAGGTGAGAGAGCCAATAAGCTCTTAGGTCTAGTATATACTAATGTATGTGGACCAATGAGCATAAGTGCCAGAGGTGGATATGTCTACTTCATCACTTTCATAGATGATCTATCAAGATATGAATATGTCTATCTGATGAAACATAAGTCGAATTCTTTTGAAATGCTCAAACGATTCTGAAGTGAAGTAGAAAAATAAATTAGAAAGGGTATTAAAACTCTTTGGTTTGACCAAGGAGGAGAATACCTTTTTGATGAGTTTCTCACATATCTAGGAGAGAATAGAATTCTCTCTCAATGGACTCCGCCTGAAACACCACAGCATAATGGTGTGTCTGAAAGGAGGAATCGAACTTTGTTAGATATGGTCTGATCCATGATGGGATTTGCCAGCTTGTCGATATCCTTCTGAGGATATGCACTCGAATCGACTTGTTATCTATTAAATAGGTTTTCAAGTAAGTCTATAGTTAAAATTCTATATGAGATATGGACAGGGCGTAAGCCAGCACTTTCACATCTTAGGATTTGAGGATGCCCGACTTATGTCAAACAATTAGTTACAGACAAACTTGGACCTAGGTCTGATAAGTATACATTCATAGGGTACCCAAAAAAGATCAAAGGATACTATTTCTATCATATTGATGAACAAAAGATGTTCGTCAACCTTAGGATAATCTTTTTGGAAAAGGAGTTCTTTGATGAAGGAACTGTTACCTCTAAGGTTGAACTTGATGAAGTTCAACAAGTAGAAAATCCGATGCAGAATGCTGAACCTAAGTTGGATTTGATCAGATCAGATCCAAAGCCTAGTGAACCCACACCATTAAGATGATCCGGCAGAGTATCCCACCATCCGAACAGATACTATGGATTCTTGGTCCAGGATGGTGATCCCATCGAACTCGATGGGAATGATGAGGATCTGATCACTTATATGGATGCGATGCAAAGATTCGACTCTGAGAAATGGCTAGAAGCCATGAGATCCAAAATGGATTTCATGAAGGTCAATGATGTATGGACATTAGTTGACCCACCTGAAGGGGTTAAATCCATTGGGTGCAAATGGGTCTTCAAAAGAAAGAGCGGTGCAGACGGAAATGTGAAAACCTATAAAGCCCATTTGGTTGCTAAGAGGTATCGTCAATGTTATAGTATTGACTATGATGGGATGTTCTCTCCTATGGCAATGCTCAAGTCCAATCGGATCATGCTTGCTATTGTTGTCCATCTAGACTATGAGATCTGACAGATGGATGTGAAGACAACTTTCCTAAATGGAGGCTGATTGAAGAGGTGTATATGATACAACCTAAAGGATTCACATCCACAGATGAGTCTAAGGTATGCAAGCTTCAGAGATCTATTATGGATTGAAGCAGGCATCTTGAAGTTAGAACATGCATTTTGATAAAGTGATCAAAACGTATGGCTTCATTAAAAATGAAAAAGAATCTTGTATTTACAAATGGGAAAATGGTCCAGCAGTGGTATTTCTTATTTTGTACATGGATAATATTTTCTTAATTGGGAATGACATCCCCGCACTACAAAAAATAAAAGTCTGGTTGTCATCATAGTTCTCCATGAAGGACTTGGGTGAAGCATCCTACATCCTAGGGATGAAGATCTATAGGGATAGATCTAAACGGATGCTTGGTATATCCCAATTCACGTACATAGAAACTGTGCTGAAGAGGTTCAGCATGAAGAATTTCAAAAAGGGCTATCTTTCGATAGGCCAAGAAATTTTCTCTCTAAGAAGGATTGTTTGACAACTCCTAAAGAGAGAGAGAGAGAGCGTATGAGTAGAATTCCATATGCTTCGATAGTGGGGTCTATTATGTATGCAATGATATGTATGAGACCAGACATGGCATACTCATGAGGAGTAGTGAGTAGATACCAGTCTGACCCTAGAGAAAATCACTGAAATATGGTTAAAACCATCCTTAAATATTTGAGAAATACTAAGGACCAATGGTTGGTTTATGGTGAGTAAGATCTGAAGCTTATAGGGTTTACAGACTTCAGCTTTCAATCTGATCATGATGACAGTAAAAGTGTGTCGGAGTATATCTTTACTCTAAATGGAGTCATCTGCTAGAAAAGTTTTAAGTAGTATACAGTGGCTGACTCTATTTGTGAAGCAGAGTACATGGCAGCATTAGATGCAGTAAAAAAAGCTGTGTGGCTGAGGAAGTTCATCACCGAGCTCAGAATAGCATCCTCCATTGATGGTCCAGTCCTGCTCTACTACGACAGCACTGGCTCAAGCAAAGGAACCGAAGTTACACCAACGAATAAAATACATTCTGCACCGCTTTCATTTGGTCCGTGAGATCGTGGATCATGGTAATGTTGACCTTCAAAAGATTGACGAAAAGAAAAATCTAGCCGACCCCATCACTAAAGCCCTGGCAATCAAGAAGTTCAACAACCATAAGTCGAAGATGGATATTAGATACTATACCGAGTGGCTTTAGGATAAGTGAGAGTTGTTGAAAATTATGTTCCAAAGCCAATCATCAGCCTGTTGATGGTTGAGATATTATAATTAATTTATTAATTAATAAAAAATATTTTGATATTTTTTTTATCATAAGTTTACATCTTCTAATGAACTCCATTATTGTGATGAAGTCCTTAGTACTATTTAGTTTTGATAAAGAGAGAATTTATCGATTAGTCCTTAAGTTTGTTCATGACCAAATGATAGGTTGTTAATTAGGATGACAGCATCTATCGAGCATAGATTATTATATGCCATATAGGTTGGTTGTTCTCTTAACCAAGGTATGTGGAGATACTGTATGGCATACAGATGAGACGTATGGATACATCGTCATTGAATGTGACCAACTTCAGAGCATTCTACTGTCGAGAATGTCTCTGATAGGATATAAGTATCCCTTAGATTTGAGATCATCTTAGTGACTTGCAAGCAACTCATTGTGCTTTGGTACCGGACTAACTAAATTTCTAATTCAGCAATAGAAGGCTTTTGGGCACAGTCAAGTACTTGTGAAGTTCGAGTGTGATCAAGATGAAATTGACCAGTCCATGAGTTGGAGAAGAATGTATCACAATATTTCAATATAGCAAAACCTTGGCTAGGATAATCCATTAGATGAATTTGGTATTTTGAAATACAATGTGGACAACCTGATCAGAGTTGACAGTTGAACTCTGATGTGTCCTATTAGCGTTGTGGTCAAGGGAATGAATTATATAGAAACTATATCTACATGGGTTTTAAGGATGGTGTTCTATACCTTTGACCTATTCGACCGTCGGATTTCATTGCTAAATAGTCACTTTGATTGGTATAAAAATTTATTTCTATGCTATCGACTTAGGTTCAGACCTATGAGGTCATACACATTAGAGCTTATGATCTGATCGGATGGTTGATCAATGATTAAGAATCATTTTAGGACTAAACAATCAATACGATTGGTGTTTAACCTAGTGCAAGTATTATAGAAGGATCGATTAGCAATTAGATTACTAATTAACTTAATTTGATTAAGTCAATAGGCTAAGATTAAGTCTAATTAAATATGATTTAATTAGATTTGGTTTGGGCTTGATTGGATCAAGTTCAATTGGTTTATTGGATAAGCCAAGTGCAAGGAAGAACTAGTCCTAGTCTAACTACGACTCGGATTAACCCAATTTTCTAATTTGATTAGAAAATAAATTAGAATTAAATCTAATTTAATTAAGTTCTTAAATGGGTTAGGGCCTTATTTAATTATTTTAATTTAATCTTGATTTTATTTGGTTAAAAGATCTTGTTTGACCAAGTCAAAATAGGAGTCCTAGTGTGACTAGGACTCCCTATCTCCTTGCGCCACCTTGGTTCTAACACTCTCCATACCTATTTTTTAGATATTTTTCATAGAAAATCCCTTTCTTTTTGATTTTCATACCCCTCTCTCCATCCAAGTCATATTTGGAAGTTAGGAGGAAGACCAAGTCAAAGGAGGAATTAATTTTGCTTAGGATTCTATGAGATAGAATCCTTATTAACCAAAACATCTTTCCTTCAGTGTCCCCCCCTATTTTAATTAGTTCTTCTATTATTCTACAAAAATAATCTCTTTTTTTGTGTTCCCTCCTTGGTCCACATCAAAAATTATGGAGGAGGTGCCTAAGAGTTGGGCGCCCTAACAACTTTCTATGTTTGGATATTCCTAGTCTAGAAATTTGACCTAACTTGGACTCTTCTTTTTCCCTATTTATTGGATGAATTTTATTTTGATTTTTTTATAAAATATAGAGCTTTGAGAGAGGTTTGGGGTGTGCAAAAATTAGAGGAAGAGAGTCCTTGGGCATGGGGGTTCCATAGGCACCAAACTAGGTGTCTAGTTGAGAGAAAAGAGAAGAAGAAGAGGGTCTTCTTCTAGGGCTATTTTATTTTCAATCTCTCCTTTTTTTTGAGTTTTTTTTTAAGAGAGTCTCATATCAGCAAACTCTCATCTTACTTCTCATATTTTGGAGAGTCTAAATTACGAAGAAGGGAGCATCAGATCGACCATCAAAGAAGCATCAACACAGTATAGCATGCTGTGCTGATTTCCTACATTGGACTTCAGATCAAAGATCGTAAGCTCATGTGGATGACTCCTAGAGGCCGGACACGTGTACGGCTCATGAATTCATCCTCAAGCCTAGATTAGCAAGTTAGAATGTCTAAACTTGCTCAGGTAATAGATCTAATCTATAAACTTCATACCTGCATTTGATGTAGTGTAGATCTAGGTTGATTTGATCAACCTTTTTCTTTCTTATTTGATTTTAATTTTTGATTTAATATCATATCTTAATCATATAATAGATCAGAGATCTAGATGTTTATATGATTATTTAAATAAATTTTAGATTTATTTAAGTCTTTCGCTGTAAGATCTTGAAAAAATTTTAAGATCTACATGTGAAATTCTAGATCTAGTTTCTTCATTCGACTCATATCCCTAATCGAAACTCAGTCCGAATCCCAAACCAGATAGTTCATATGCATTAGAAATTAAAATTTTTGATTTATATAAATTAAAATAATAAATCATAATCATAATAAAATACAGGAGCTAAACATGGTGGAAAGATTAAATTATAACAAGTAAAAGCATAAAAAATATAATTACAAACCTAATTATTTTAATTATAAAAAATATCTATTTTTAAATAATTATTATTATTATAGAGTCTTATTTTTTTTATTTATTAAAATTTTATAAATTACTAAGGACTAAACCTCCTATGGGTCCTCCACCCTCGACCCATCGAAGCCCCCCATCCGCTGCGGCTCCCTTCCACCGCCCACCACCCGCGGCTCTCCACCCGAGCTATCACCACCGCTGGTGGATGCCCCATGCACACCCATCCACCCCCCACCTATCGTGGCCCCCTCCCAGCCCCCCAACCCTGCACCACCTACGTACCCACCGCAGCCCGGCCCCCACCCCCTATGGCTCCCCTCCATAGCCCACCACCCATGGCCCCCATCCGACCCATCCCCTCTATGCCCCATGCACCCCACTCCACCCCCACCAGTCGTGCCCATAGCCCACCACCCATGGCCCCCCATCCGACCCGTCACCACTGCCCCTCTATGCCCCATGCACCCACCCCCCACCAGTCGTGCCCTCCCAGCCCCCCAGCCCATGCACCCCATGTACTCGTTGCAGCCCCCTACGGCTTCCCTCCACTGCCCACCACCCATGGCTCCTTCTGCACCCACACCCGTGGCCCCCACCCGACCCACCATCGATGCCGCTCCATATCCCCTGCACCCTCCTCCACCTCACATCACCCATCCCATCACCACTGCCCCTCGGCGCCCCACCCCTACGGCACTAGCCCTCTGCGTGCCTTCCACCACTTGCAGCCTCCACCAGGCCCATCAACAGCCATGCATGGCTTGCAGCCGGCACCCACCCTCCATACCTCACTGCCCGCCATCGACCACCGCACAGCAACATATGTGGCCCCTAGATTGAAAGCATAAATAAAAAAAAATTTTAACCCACGGTCGGTCGATCAGGATCGAATTAAGTTACCTATGATCGGTTCAAGCACAATGGCAGTGGCAATGGCATCGGCAATGACAACGATAATGAAAGTTGCAATGGCGGTGAGTATGGCAGTGGCAATGGTGGCGACGACAGAGGTGGCGACAACAGCGACAGTGAGAAATGCGGTCACCGAACGATGGAAGCCCAAGAGGAGGGGGAGAGAGAGGATAAGGGGGAGAGAGAGGGGAGACGAGAGGGTTTCGGGCCAAGAAAAAGTGGGTTTTGCGGGAGTGGGGGGAGATATTTAAAGACTTTTAGCGACGAAAATATTTGCGATGAAAATTTTCATTGCTAAAAATATTATTTATGATGAAAATAATTTTTTTGTCGCTAATATTTTTTATTTGCAATGATAAATTTCCTCGCAAATACTTTCATTGCTAATAATTCTCATCAAATATTTTCCTAAAAAAATTTTTTTCACTCCAAAAAATATTAAAATAAGCTTTTTATGATGGAAATAAATTTTCATCGCTAATCATAATTATTTATGACTAAATATTCCATCACAAAGACTTTCATCACTATTATTTATTATTTATTTATGATGAAATTTTTTTTACATTGCAAAAAATGATTATTGTTAATGAAAAATTTCATCGCTAATAATTCATCACAAATACTTTGACCAAAATTTTAAAATTAAAAAAAAGAAAATATGAACTATTTTAAAAATAAAAAAGGATAAAAATACGTTGTGCATGGCCAATGCGATGGGGTTGAGGGGTGCGAGTGTGTCCATTATTAGCCGGCCTACAAGCCAATTAATATTTTTTTTAATTTTAAAGAATTAGTATTCTTTTAAAATTAAAATTTTTATTTTTTAAATATTATATAATTTTGAATTTTAAAGTTCATCTTCATAGTTCATTATTTAAGTATTTGTCATGCAAGCACCATCACAAGATATCATCTCAATTAGGTAGCTTCTAGCTATATAGATCGATAAAATTTAATTTCGATGGTCATGAATGATCATATGATGATCTGATAGATAAAAATCATCAATCAGTTCAAAAATTTACAATGATAATATCTATGATATTTGTAGTACACTAACAAAATTTTATTTCAATCGGATATAATTATCATAGTCAATTTAGCACGAAATGATTTAGATCGTTAAACAAAAAATAAGTGATTAAAACATCAATTGGCATATGTTCATTAGATGATTATTTTAGATAAATGATCTTTACTAATAATTTGATCATTTCTATGATGGTAATTATAAAAAATAAATCATGTATATATAAATTATCTAAAAGTACACATCTCCTGATATACATTCTTAAAGTTTCTTGGCAATTATACTTATGCTTTTGTAAAATAAACTTAATGTGGATAATTCATATACACGGAGTTTAGGTTTTACAATCACCACTGTATAGATGTTTAAAATAGTAGTAAAGATCATTTATTAAAAAATTATCTTATAATCAGACGTTGTTTGGCCTTTTGATGACTCATTATTTATTCAATGATCCAAATCATCCCATGCTAAATTAACTATTATAATTATATTCGATTGAAGTAAAATATTGCTAGTATACTACAAATATCATAGAGATTATTGTTGTAAGTTTTCAGATCCATCAGTGATTTCTATCTATCAGATCATCATACGATCATTCATGACCATCGAATCAAATTTTATCGATTTGCATAGCTAGAGCTACCAAATTGAGGTGATATTTTATGATGGTGGTTGCATGATAACCACTTAAACAATGAACGATGAAGATGGGCTTTCAATTATAAAATTATGTAATATTGAGAGAAAAAATTAAAAAATAATTCATTACCGATGGAAATTAATATTTCATCATAAATAATTGGTTATTAGCAATGGAAATAAATCATCATAAATAAACTATTATTAATTAATTATTTTTAAAAATTTAAAAAGATTATTTATTAGCGATGAAATCTTTTGCATCGCTAATAATGATTATTTGCAACGAAACATTAAGTTTCGTCGCAAATAATGCACTATTTGTGATGCAAAAAATTTCATCACTAATAAATCATCTTTTCAATTTTTAAAAATAATTAATTAATCATCGCTTATTAACAATGAAAGTATTTCATCATAAATAGTTATTATTTGCGATGGAACATAGTGTTTCATCGTAAATAACAAATTATTAGTGATGCAATATTTTCATTACTAAAAAGTTATCTTTTTAATTTTTAAAAATTATTAATTAATGGCTGATTATTAGCAATAAAATTTTTTCATCGTAAATAGTTCATTATTTATGATAGAAGTTTATATTTCATCATAAATAATCAATTATTAGCGATGCAATATTTTCATTGCTAATAAATTATCTTTTTAATTTTTAAACTAGTTAATTAATGATCGATTATTAGTGATAAAACTTAATGTTCCATAAAAAATAATTAATTATTAATGATAGAATTTTATTTTTATCGTTAATAATTTTTATTAGTGACGTAATTTTTATTTCATCGCTAATAATCTTATTTATGATGAAATTTTTTTATCATAAATAAATCCATCACCATAGACCATATTTCTTGTAGTGATCAGATTTATATCATAAATAATAGATTATTTATAATAAAAATTTTTCATCATAAATAATCATACATAAATTAATCATTTAAAAAATAGAAATGGGTAGCTTATTTATGATGAAAAGTTTTTCATCATAAATAATTAATCATAAATTGATTATTTAAAAATAAAAAAGGATAGATTATTTGTGATGAAAATTTTTTATTATAAATAATCAGTTATTTATGATATAAATCTAATTTACATCATAAATAACCTATTATATGCAATGAAAATTTTTCATCATAAATAATTACCTATAAATTAATCATTTAAAAAATAGAAATGGATAGATTATTTATGATGGAAAATTTTTATCATAAATAATCGATCATTTATGATGTAAATCTGATTTTCTTCGTAAATGATCAATTATTTACAATAAAAATTTTTCAACATAAATAATCATCCATAAATTAATCATTTAAAAAATAAAAATGGGTGGATTATTTATGATAAAAAATTTTCATCATAAATAATCAATCATTTATGATGTAAATATTATTTACATCATAAATTATATATAATTTACAATGAATTTATCCATAGTAAATAATCCACTGTAAATTTTAAGAATAGAAATTATGGACTATTTTAAAAATAAAAATAAGGTAAAGATGCACCGTGCATGGCCAATGCGATAGAGTTGAGGGGTGTGAGTGCATCTACTATTAGCTAGCCCACAAGTAAATTAGTATTTTTTTAATTATTTTAAAAATTAATATTTTTTTAAAAAATATTTTTTATATTTTTTTAATATTATATAATTTTAAAATTTAAAGTCCATCTTCTTTATTTTTTATTTAAATAATTATCATGCTAGTATTATTATAAAAGATCACTTCGATCTGGTAGCTCTAACTATATCAATTAATAAAATTTAATTTTGACGATCATAAATGATCGTATGATGATCTATCAAATAGAGACCATCGATGGATTCAAAAACTTATAATAATAGTCTCTGTGAGTTTTATAGCATACTATCAAAATTTTACTTCAATCAGACATTATTAACATTATCAATTTAGCATGGAATAATTTAGACCATTAAATAAAAAATGAGTGATCAAAAAGTCAAACGACATCTGATTATAAGGTAATTTTTTAGGCAAATGATCTTTGCTACTATTTTAATCATCTGTATGGTGGTGATTATAAGATCTAAATTCTATATATATGAATCATCCACGTTAAGTAGATTTTATAAAAGCATATATATAATTGCTTAAGGACTTTAAAAATGTGTATCAAAAGACATATAGTTTTAGATAATTTATATACACGTGGTTTACTTTTTATAATTACCACCATATAAAAGATCAAACGATTAGCAAAGATCATTTATCTAAAAAATCATCTTATAATTACATGTCATTTGGCTTTTTAATCACTCATTTTTTATTTAACTATCCAAATTATTTCATGCTAAATTGACTATGATAATTATATCTGATTGAAGTAAAATTTTGATAGCATTTTATAAATATCATAGAGATTATCATTGTAAGCTTTTGAACCCATCAATAATTTTTATTTATTAGATCATCATATGGTCATTTATGACCATCAAAATCAAATTTTATTAATGAACATAGCTAGAGCTACTAGATCAATATGATCTTTTATAATGATACTCACATGATAATTACTTAAATAATAAATAGTAAGATAAACTATAAATTTTAAAATTATATAATATTCAAAAAATTAAAAAAAATATATTTTTGAAAGAGCACTAATTTTTTAAAAAATTAAAAAAATACTAATTTACCTATGGGCTAGCTAATAATGGACACACTTGCACCCCTCAACCCTATCGCATTGGCCAAGCATGGTGTACCTTTGCCCTTTCTTATTTTTAAAATAGTCCATCTTTTTTGTTCATTAAATGAAAAATTTAGGTTTGATTATTTGTGACAAAAATTTTTCATAGCAAATAATCAATCATAAATTTATCATTTAAAAATAAAAATGATGAATTATTTAGGAACCAAATTTTTCATCATAAATAATTGATTATTTATGATGTAAATAAAATTTACATCATAAATAATCAATTATTTATGATAAAAAATTTGCATCATAAATAATCCACCATTTTTTATGTTTAAATGATAAATATATGACTATTATTTGTAATAAAATTTTTTATCAAAAATAATTAATTATTTATGATGTAAATGTTTTTTGCATCATAAATAATTAATTATATATGATAAAAAATTTCTATTACAAATATTGCATGCTATTTAATTAGATAATAATTATTTATATAATTATTATTAGTGACCAAAAAGTAGATTTCATCGTAAATAAGTTTATCCAATTTTTTATTATTTTTTTAAGAGAAAAATTTTTATGAAAAATGATTGATGGGATTTATTAGCGACGAAAACTATATTTTTATCATAAATAATTATTTTAGCGATGAAATTTTCATCACTAAAAGTTCATTGCTAAAACTCTTTAAATATCTATCACTTCAACGTCGCTTCCTTCCCGTGAAACCCTCTTCTCTCTTTCCTTCCTCCTGGGCTTCCATCAGTCAACGATCATGTCTCCTGCTGCCACTGCCATTGCTGTTGCCACTACCGTGCATGAACCAAAGGTAAATTTTCATCGTCAGTTTAAATTTTCTTTTGTTCTTTCTATCATCTGCTTGTGGGTGTTGCCGTGCGGTGTCCGATGACATGCGAAGGGGCATGGGAGGTGGGTGCTAGTAGGGGGGTGGCGGTGTTGACGGATTAGGTGGGGGCCATTGGTGGTAGAAGGCATGCAGAGGGGTGCCGTAGGAATTTTCTAGTTGAACTAAAATCATAGAGCCTTTATCTAGTTTTCTCTTGATCTAATTTTGATTTAATCTCATTTGATTTGATTGATTTGAATTTCCTTTTTAATCATCAATTTGATTGTCTCTTTAATCTTAAAAGAGAATTTATTGATGAACATTTATGCTTTGTTCCAATTAATGACTTTGAAAATTGAATTTGAAAAATGCTCTTCTTAAATTTTTTGAAGTTGATATCAAGCAAAATATTTCAAGAAAGCTGTTATTTATCTTTAAAGCCAAATATTTAAAGAAAACTTTAGTTTTCATATCAATTTTACAATGACATGAAAAGAATTAGTTAGAATACTAAAAAGTACACTAAGATGGTACCTACTCAATAAAAAACTTTAATTTATTTATAATTATTTAGAACATAGAAATGTGCCTTAGATGGCTCATTCTCGTCTATAAACTTGTATCTCCTTCCACCCATGGGTAGAATCGTTTGTTTGAATATGGACAGTGTTGGTTCATCATCATCCCATTCATGGTGTGCATTATGATTTGTACAATTGAATCTTATTTTGATATCGTTAAATACATCAAGTAGAACATGACACACTCCGTAGCTATGTATGCTTCCACTATAGATCCTTTAAGCCATGCTTTATTGCACATGTAACTTTTTAGGGTCCACAAGAATTTATTGATTTTGAATTTTTTGCTACTACTCCATTTGCAAATGACTATGTCAGCTACCCTTGTTAGATTGATTGAATTGAGGAGGCACCGGAGCTATTGAAGTTTGTTCATTGCATGGGTGTTGAGTGGCCTGCAAAAAAGGTTATAGAGATTTTTAGTTTTCAACAACTCATGGTCACTTATCTTCGAATTGGTGGTGTGGATGTAGAGCATTGCGAATAGGTCCTTCATTAGTTAACCTTCATGCCAATAATCAGTCTAGAATGATGTTTCTTTTCCGTCGCCAATCTTATATTCGATCCATATTTCAAAAAGTGGCCGAACATGTTGAATGTTTTTTGATGCAACTGATGCCAGCCAAAGTCCATGTGGTGCCCTTTGTTGGAATATCAACTCACTCTAATATAAATTATTATGGAGTCTGATTAGGACACCATGACCTCAAGACCTTCTCGATACCACTTGTATTGCACTCGATTATGTGTAGATACCATAAGAGAAAAAAAAAGAATAAAAGATAAGAGAACACACAATCAAGTATACATGGGATTAGCCTCAAGCCTACCTCCATGAAGCATTTAAACTTCACTATGAGAAATAAAAAAATAAACAATACAAGAGAAACTTACTACTCAACTCTTATATAAGAGTCTCTCAACAAGAAGCCCCAAAATTCTTATAAAAACTTTCTAAAATCTCTCAAAAAGCCTCTCAGCACCTCTAGAACATCATAGCTTTCCAATGCAATAAACATTTCAACAATCGAAGTTATATGGACTCTAGAAATTCAAAAATAGTATTTCAATAGGAAATCGAGTCCTAAATATATCCGAGATCAATTTCTGGCCATCTGATCATGATTGGCTCCCTTCCGAGCCATCAGATTACATACAAGATCTCTTGATCATGCTAGGATCGAACTTGAACCATCGGATCACAGCCAACTCGCATTGAAGCCATTCGATCGTGCAATCTTTCCATAAAACATACAAAAAATGAGCAGGAAATGCCCGCTCGGTCCACTGCACCACATGAAACTAGTAGGAAATGCCTGCTGGTCCATGTTTGTGCGCATGGACCACGTGGGGTGCCTGCTGGGCTTGTGCATGCCTATGTGGCCCATGAGCATGCGCCTATGCTTGCGCTCGTGCGCCTAGGCCAACCCGACACATTGCTGCTGGCCCAGCACACCGCTGTGTGCTGCCAATTTGGGCCACGTCCATCGCCGGCCGGCACCGGCCTATGGGCCCCTCTAGTGGGCCTAAAGGCCTGGCTACCCTACTCCAACCTTTATTCGTACGTAACTTCTCCATCTAGACTCTGTTTGGATTGTTCTTGGGCTCGCTGAACTTCATTCATCATCCTGAACCTTATTCTGAACTTATTATGAACTGATTCTCGAGAAAGTTTCCTTAATAATTTTCACATCAATTCAATATTCGACCTTCACCTATCTTTGAGAGCCTGTGATCCATCTCGTCTCCATGCCCTAGGGCACGTCTACTATCTTATGGATGGACAAGCATAGGAGTCGAGCTAGGCCGCTCGATCCCACCTCTGTCAATGACTGTGATCCTCCTAATCTGAGATCTGCTCGAAAAAGCTTTCTACGATAATAGAAACTTCACTTTGTGATATCACCTCTCATCCTTCTGAGTCTCCCATCTCGTGCCCAATCCATCTCCACTTGGAGCTCCACCTTGCACTGAACTTTCTCTGGCTCTTGAAGCTTCACCTCATATTGGGCTTCCTACTAGATACTAATGTTCTCTCATCCTTTTTTTCTCTCCAAAATAATCTATCATCATGCACTACTACAAAAAGAGCCTAGGATAATACATACTATAGCAATGATTTTCGAAATCATTGCAATAGAGTCTACGGTAGCGGTTATAAAAAATCGCCGATATAGATCCGACCTATAGCAGCGGTTACAACAAACTGCTACCATAGTTTGACCTATGGCAGAGGTTTTTTATAACCACTGCCATATGTTCGACCAATAGCAGCGGTTCCTTATAACCGCTGTCATATGTCGGACCTATAGCAGTTGTTCCTTGTAACCGCTGCTATACGTCGATCTATGGCAGTGGTTATTTGTAACCACTGTAATATATTTTTTTCTTAATTTTTTTTTAAATAATACATAATTTTAAAATTTAATATCCATCTTTATCATTCATTATCTAAATAACTATCATTAGAGTATCATCGTAAAAGATTACCTTGATCTGATGGTCTTAGCTTTATCGATCAAAAAAATTTGATTTCGACGACCAAGAACGATGATACGATAATCTGATAGATGGAGACCTCTGATAGATCTAAAAATCTGCAACGATGATCTTAGTTATGTTGTAGCATACTATCAAAATTTTACTTCAATCAGATATCATTATCTTGGTTAATTTAGTATAGATTAATTTTAATTATTAAATGATAAATGAGTGATCAAAGAACCAGACGGTGTTCGATTATGAGATAACATTTTTTATAAATAATCTTGACTACTACTTTAATCATTTTTTATGGTGGTGATTATAAAATTCAATACGTGAGACTAATAATGATCTAAAACTATACGTCATCTGATAACCATTCTCAAACTCTATTGGTTGTTATATATATATTTTCGTGCTTTTGCAACATCTGCTTAATGCGAATAGTTCATATGAAAATGATTTAAATATTACTATCATCATCATATAAAATGATTAAAATTATAGCAAAAATTATTTAACTAAAAAATTATCTCGTAATCGGATGCCATTTAGTCCTTTGATCCTTGTTTCTAATTTAACAGTCGAAATCATTACGTATTAAATTGACCATGATAACGATATCCGATTGAAGTAAAACTTTGATAGTATGCTACAAATATCACCAAGATCATTGTTATAAATTTTTTGACCTATCGAAGGTCTCCATCTATCAGTCATCGCATCATCGTTCGTGATCATCAAAATCAAATTTTTTTGATCGATGAAGCAAGGGCCATCGGATCCAGGTGATCTTTTGTGATGACACTCTAATAGTAATTATTTAGATAATGAATGGTGAAGATGAGCATTAAATTTTAAAATTATATAATATTTAAAAAAAATAAAAAAAATTTATTTTCAATCTACGGCAGCAGGTTACTAAAAACTGCTGCTATAGATATAGCAGCGGTTATAAATCTATGGTAGTAACCACCATCATAGATCTATGGCAGTGGTACGAAAAATCGCTGCCGTAGGTTAGATTAAAAATTTTCAATTTTTCATTTCCTCCCATGCGCGCTCTCTCTCTCTCTCTCGCCCCTCCTCTCCAACGTCGGTGAGACTCCACCCATCTTCGATCGTGGTCGTCTGCCCACCACCCTCTCCATCCTCGATCACAGCCGCCCACCCCCCGCCCCTCCATCCCCGACTGCCCACTTGTTGCCCTCCCCGACCGCCAGCCCCCCACCCATCCCGCGCCCACCCCCATCCCCCCGCCCCTGCCCTCCCATCCCGGCGCCACCCCCCTGCCGCCACCCCTCCCCTCCCCTCCCCCCATCCCCGACGCCGCCCACCCCTGCCCTTCCCATCCCCGACCGCCACCCCCGCCCTCCCCATCCCTAATCGCCCACCACCCCTTGCCCTCCCCATCCCCGGTCGCTCTCCCCTGCCCTCCCCATTCTCGGTCGCCACCACCCCTACGCTCTCGATACTCGGCCATCCACCCCTTGCCCTCCCCATCCGTCTGGCCTCCCTATCATGCGCCCTCCGGGCCCCCTCTCCCCTCTCTCTCTCCTTTTCCTCTTTTTCTTTCTCTCTCTTCTCTCTCTATCTCACTATCTTGCGTAAGTTACCTCTAGCACCGTCGTCTTCCTCTAGTGCCGTTGCCGATGACCCTTGGAGCTTTCGATGTGACCCCTTCTCTATAGTCGTAGGTATATTTTTTATTTTAATTTTATAGTATTATTTATTAATCACTAGACTAGACTTGTCAATGGATTGGATTTGGATCAAAATTTGGATATTTAAATTTGGATCCAATTTTAATTACTTGGTACTGGACCCAAATCCGAATACCCGATGGATCCGTACTTGAAGTATCAGACCCGGACTCTAATAGATCTTGGATATTTGGACCCAATTTCGAAACACAAAACTAAGAAAGAGAGAGGGAGAGAGGGAGGGAGGGGGTCCGGCCTCACCGCCATCGTCGGCAAGGAAGATCGAGAGAGAGAGAGAGAGGAGGGAGGGGGTCCGACCTCGTCGCCGTCATCGGTAAGGGAGATCAGAGAGAGAGAGAGATGGAGGGAGGGGGTCCGGCATCGTCGATAAGGGAGATCGAGAGAGTGAGAGAGGGAGCAAGGGGTTTTGCCTCATCGCCATCGTCGGTGAGGGAGATCGAGAGAGGGAGAGAGGGAGGGAGGGGGTCCGACCTCACGGATGAGGGATGAGATCGAGAGAGGGAGAGAGGGAGAAAGGAATCAGGGAGGGGGTCCAGTCATATCGGCGATGGAGATTGAGTGGAAGATGGGCAGTCGAAAAGATAAGGAGAGGGTGGAGATAGCCAAGAACAGGGGATGGCACATAGTCGGCCGACTCAGATACATAGCCGAGCCAGCTCAGGTCAAGATCGAGCCAGCTCGAGTCCTTTTCGAGTCGGATGTCTCAGGCACGGAGCTAGTTGTCTCAAGCATGGAGCCAGCTCAGCTTCTGAGTGAGCCAGCTCGATGGATGTGAATAGAATTTGATATGTCTCTCTAAGGTTCCAATATTAAACCCTAAGGTGCCATCATCATCTACTTCATTCTTCTTTCAGATTTTTGGATTAACGTCCAGGTTTGCACAAGAGATCGGATCTACAACTATTGCTCATCCTTAATTATTTATGAATGTAATTTATGTTGTAGAATTTATTGGATAACATTTTTTAGATGTTTATATCTTGTTGCTTTGTTTATTGCATCGCATAATGATAGACCCATCAATTGATTAGTGTACATAATCCTCAGCATCCATATAATTATATATAATTGTATGGATGAGAAAATTATGTACAATAATCAATTGATTATCCAATTTGGATGATTTAAAAATTACAGATAATTCTATAGGTAGTTGCAGTAATCTAACGGTATGCTAAGAATTTTGAATAAAATTTTGGACAGTATTTTTCTTTTGTTCTTTCTACATGAAAAAATTAAGAAAAAATACTATCAAAATTTTATTCGATCCTTATTGCATATCGTTTGATTACTATATTAAATCTATAGAATTAATGTAATTTCTGAATAGGATAGGACCTATCTTTACCTATTAGTTGGTGATAGGATGCATTTATTGCATATTTGTTTATAATGCATTAGTATATAATTTAAGTTTCATAAATGATTTAATTGCAATATCATCAATTTTAAAATGGATAAGGGGTGGATGAAATTTAGTAGGCTCTCGTCAGATTATGAGGTTGGACTTAAAAAATTTCTTGATTTTGCTATAAAAAAATTTGTGGACCATGGACTGATCCAATATTCTTATAAAAAATGTATGGATGGACTGTAGCTACCTCATCAAGACGTAAATGATCATCTCACTATTTATGGCTTTAAAGTCGATTATAAAATTTATTAGGACCAACATGCACTACTACAAAAATGGTCTATGATAGCGCATACTATAGCAGTGATTTTTGAAACCGCTGCCATAGACCCTATGACAGCAGTTTTCGTTAACCATTGTCCATAGGTTGGACCTATAGCAGCGGTTATAAAAAATCGCTGCCATAGGTCGACCTATAGCAACGGTTCATTATAACTGCTACTATAGGTCGGACCTATAGCATCGGTTAATAAAACCACTGTCATAGGTCAGACCTATAGCAGCGGTTAGTAGAACTGCTGCTATAAGCTTATTTATGGCAGCGGTTAATTATAATTACTATCGTAGGTCGGACCTATAGTAGCGATTACAAAAAATCGCTATTATAAGCCAATTTATAGTAGCGGTTCATTGTAACTGCTGCTATAGGTCAGACCTATAGCAGCAGTTAGTAAAATCACTGCCATAAGTCGGACCTATAGCAGCAGTTAGTAAGAACCACTGCTAAAAGCTTATTTATGGTAGCGGTTAATTGTAACCGTTGTCATATATATATATATTTTTTTAAATATTATATAATTTTAAAATTTAATGCCTATATTTATCATTCATTATCTAAATAATTATCATTAGAGTGTCATCACAAAAGATCGCCTCGATCCGATAGCCCTAGCTTCGTCGATCAAAAAAAATTTGATTTCGACGATCATGAACGACGATGTGATGATCTAATAGATGGAGACCTTAGATGGATATGAAAACCTGCAATGATGATCTCAATGATGTTTGTAGCATACTATCAAAGTTTCACTTCAATTGGATATTGTTATCTTGGTCAATTTAGTATAGGTTAGTTTTGGCCGTTAAATGATAAACGAATGATCAAAGGACTAAATGGTGTCCGATTATGAAATAATTTTTTTTATAAATAATGTTGGCTACTACTTTAATCATTTTTTATGATGGTGATTATAAAATTTAACTCGTGAGATAAAAAATAATCTAAAACTATACATTTTTTTATAACCATTCTGAAACTTCACTGATTGTTATGCTCGTACTTTTGCAATATTTGCTTAACATGAATAATTTATATGAAAAAAAATTGACTTTTACTATCATCACCATATAAAATATTTAAAATTATAACAAAGATCATTTAACTAAGAAATTACTTGATAATCGAATGCCGTTTAACCCTTTGATCGCTTATTTTTAATTTAACGGTCGAAATCATTCCATACTAAATTGACTATGATAATGATATCCGATTCAAGTAAAACTTTGATAGTATGCTACAAACATCGTCAAGATCATCGTTGCAAGTTTTTGGATCCATCGAATATCTTCATCTATTAGATCATCACATCATCTTTTGTGATCGTCGAAATCAAATTTTTCTAATCGATGAAGCTAGGGCCATCGGATTGAGGCAACCTTTTGCGAAAATACTCTAATGATAATTATTTAGATAATAAATGATGAATATGGGTATTAAATTTTAAAATTATATAATATTTAGAAAAAAAAAAGAAAAAAATCATTTCCAACCTACAACAGTAATTATCAAAAATCGCTGCTATACATTTACAGCAGGGTTATAGAACCGCTGTCGTAGATCTATGGCAGCAATTTTGGATAACTGCTATCGTAGATCTATGGCAGTAGTTCGATAACCGCTGTTGTAGATTAGGTTAAAAATTTTTAAATTTTTTCTGCTTTTCTTTCGTGCGCGCTCGATCTCTCTCTGTCTCTCTCCCTCCTCTCCATCGTCGGTGAGGCTTCCTCCCCTCCGATCGGTGCCGCCCCTCCTTCCTCCTCGATCGATGCCACCTTCTTCCCCCTCCCCTTTGGCCCCCATCACCACCGCCACCCCCCATCCGCCCCTCCCCCACCCTCCCCCTGACCGCCCTCCTTCCCCCAATCCCACGGCCACCTTTCTTGCCCCCATCCCCAGCGCCCCTCCCCCACCCTGCTGTTAGATATATGTGCCCTAGAAGCCAGAATTGGCTGACACTTGTAATACACTTCTAGGGGCAAAATTGTAATTTTGACTAAAATCAATAAATGGGTTATTTTCTATCACATATGTGTATTTAGTGTCTGTGATACATCCTTTGAGTTAATGGTAATGATAATTCATATTTTCAAGAGTTGAAAATTTAAGACATGAATAATCATTATTAACTCATAAATTGCTCCCGACCATAGGATCATCACGAGGATGGTGATTGATCCGGAAGGTTGGTGTACAATCGCTTCTCTTTAGTAGATGAGTCTTGAGTCTACGGTGTGGAGACACCGAAGCGAGAGTACAGGTACTCGTTAGAGAACGAGGGCACTGAGCGTGACCACCTCGAGTAGTCATTAGGGAGTCTACCTTCTCGTCAATGACTGACTCGATGCTGCAGTAGTGTGTCTGGTTCTTTGACCTGAGATGCATCGGCAGTTCACCTTGAGGGTGTTATAGTTTGACTACACCATTACTCGGTCTCCTAGCCATATGGAACCCTGAGGTGTATGTTGGCTATAGACATGTTCATTGTAGGAACTGGATTGCATCAAGATGGAATCTATCTACCTCGGTGGTAGAGGAGTAGCCCTATGATGATCATGAGAATCAAGTCCAGAAATCCCATGGCCATGGTAGAGTGAAATAATAGAAAGAGTTTCTATTTAGATTTTCACATTGGACTCGAATCGAATGATTACATCATATGACAGAGACTAGGGTTTGACGAGTTTACCTTAACCCTAATCTGATCGGGGCTCAAGATAGAAGAACTGAATCACACAGGTAGCTGCACCAAGAGGTTCGCATTCAGCTCTGATGGGTTGCCACCATATACTGCTAGGTGTCACTGGTGGATTTTGGGAGCAATTAGAATGATTTAGATGATCGATCATTCTAGCTGTTCGAATCAGAAGAGTTCTGATCCATCGAAAGGAGTTTCGATGATGTCGATGATAGAGATCATGACATATCCCATTACCATACAGAACTGAACCTAACTGGGTCACACAAACAAGGGTTTGAATCTGGTGATCATCAATTGAACTGATCTAGTTCAATTGATCTGAATGAGATTCAATTAGGTTCAAGGAAATCGTGCTAGCACTCGATTGAACCTAACGTTCTTCTTTTGCTATCATAAATAAGTTGTCCTGTCTGAGCCAAAGGAGTTTGTGCTCAATCAGAGGCCTTCATATGGTCTGACTGGAGGTTGTCCAAGTCAGAAAAGGTTGTCTTATTTGTAAGACATTACCTGCCATTTTTGGTCACCTGCCATTTCTTGTTCTTTGACTTTGGTCAAAAGTCTACCTTTGACTGGTCAAACGTTGACCATTGACCCTTTGACTTTTGACCACATGTCATGCACCTATTGGAGAGCTGGTGGGGGCCTTGTCCCCCTGCCAGAACCTGGCAAGGAGAAGGGCGCACGCCAAGGGTGGCGTGAGCCCAAGTTGGAGGCGCCTAGGAGTCCTTGTTGGACAAGGACTCCACCTCCTTTTGGATTCCAATCAGAGTTCTACTAAGAATCCAACTTTGACTGGTCTTAGGCGCCCTCTAAGGAGGAATCCAGGGGTCTATTTCCACCAATCAGATTTAGATCTGATTTCACAAAGGGTTGTGATTGGTTGGGAAAGAGGAGTTGGATCACAAGAGTCTATAAATAAGACCCTGCGCCCAACTCAAATAAAAAAATTGAATTGAGATCAAGTTCCCCATGCCCCAAGGCTGCCTCTCCCCTCCTTCTCCATGCCATAGTCTCTTCTCCCCTTGCTCTCCACGTCCAAAAGGAGTTTTGGACCTTGGTTGGTGCGATTCAGATCAAAGGAAGGCGATCAAAAGCAAGAAGGCTGCACTGCTGCAAAGGACGACTGCAGATCTTCAAAAGGAGTTTTGAAGATCCTCCAGATCAGATCCAGATCTGATTTTTGGAGGTGTGATAGAGAAGAAGAGGATCTCCAGATCCAACCCGAGTGGATACCGGTAGAGGCCAGGCGCTTGCGTGGCTAGATCCAGAACCTTCCGCTGCAAACAGGATCATCAACAGGGTAATAGGATTACCCAAATCAGGTAAATTAAATTTGATTTAATTTATCTTTATTTTATTTTATATTATTAAAATAATAAGAATCAGATCTGAAAATATATCAAGATCTGATTAGGATCAAGAAAAAAATTTTTGAAATATATCTCTTGATCTGATCAGATCTGAACGAACCTGGACCGAAAAATCAGGATTTTCCTTCAACTGGTATCAGAGCCATGGTTCTAAAATTATTTAGATCTGATTTTAAATTTATTTTAATTAAAAAATAATTGATTTTAGATGTCACATGAGATGTGATCAGATCTAAAATCAGAAAAAAAATTAAAATTAAATAATTTGGATCTAAGATTAGAAGATATGCATGACTAGTTCTAGAATAGAATAGTTCTATAGAATAGTTCTTGCATGTTTTTGATTTAATCTGATTAAATCATATTTTAGATCTTTTTATTTACTATTTTTTGATATTATAAGTGTTATAATAACATCTAAAAAATAGCAAATAAAAATTATTTAATTTTTGAATATCATATGAGATATGATTGATGCATGTCTAGACTAGTTGTAGAATAGTTCTACATAATTATCTAGATTAGAATTTATTTTGATTAGATCAATTTAAATCTAATTTTTTAGATTATTATGAGATAATTTAGATCTGAAAAATATGCATGATTTGATACATGAGATGTATGCAAAATATGCCATGATTAGATCTAAATTTATATATGAGATATATGATATAGATCTGATATTGTTTTGTAGTATTGAATGTTCCTGATTAAGGCGTTCCTCTTGGCCGTCCGGTCATAAGAACGAAGAAGGGTTTAAAGGCCCTCTCTTTCCCATTCGATGGGGTGTTCTTATGATGTGTAGGGGTGCTGCGTGTTCGTCCTTAATCAGAAACCCAAAACTTACTTTCTGCAAAACCCTAGATCCTGAAACCCTAGGATTTATTGTGCATATTTTGTTTATGAACCCTAACTTAATTAAGAATTAAGTTTATGGAAATATTAATTAGGTCTAAAATTGAGAATTTCAGATCTAAGACATATTCATAATACTGGGTTCGGGCTTGGGTAGCTCAATTAGGTCTAAGCGGTTGATCAAACCGAATCAAGAGTTGGTTAGATGGGATCAACAATGCTTAAATTGACCAGCCTAATAGGATTAAGTCTGGGTCAAGATCGAGTCACGATCAAGCAAGACCTAATTAGGCTCAGAGGTTAGAGTCTGGATTGTATGCTAACCCAATTGGTTCTGACTCAACAATTTGGTGTCTAAGGTAAGTTTGGCACAGACGACCGACTGGTTTTTAATTGGAAGCTACTCGACCTGAATGCATTCTTGTACGAGTTAATGGCATATTCCTTCCACCGGTCTCACTTACCTGGCCATATCTGTTGACACAGTTCTGATCTGAGGTGGTCAATAATCCGAGCTAACCCATGCCACTAGGTTAGTCATAATTGTTATGACTAAGCCAAGTCTAGTTTAATGAGACCTGAATCAATTCTCCCTAAGAAAAGATTAAGTCTGAGGTCTTCCACCATTGTAGATGTGCGGGCCCTTCCCGGGGTTGATTGTTCTCGGCTGGATACAGTGGCTCAGTTGCACCGGGAAGATGCAACCATGTCTATTAGGCATTGGATGCTATGGGCTGGAGGATGAGTTGGGCTCAATATTTCCGGATACGGTGAGAGACTCAATTAGGAACCCAGTCTATGCAAATGGTGGGTCTGACTTAACTAAGGAGTGGATCAATATTCGGATACGGTGAGATTCATGA